>JACYXH010000427.1:20000-65000 GCA_026745465.1 Lota lota | reverse complement strand
TTATGAACCCTTAGGACTCTGGACTGACTGAAGTCATGGCTAGGAAAATGTCAAACTTAAGTCTTAAGCTGCCGGTTCTCCTCTCACATACGCTGGAACATCCCTCTACACATAGTTCTCATCGCGCTCTGCACCTGCAGCCCACTTTCAGGTTCTGCTGGTGCTCAACACCTGGAGCACACCTGGAGCGGAAGATGTACACAAGGCCACGTGAGGCTGGGGACACACCTTCGACTGCATTACCTGTTCAGTTGAACGACCACACACACACACACACACACACACACACACACACACACACACACACACACACACACACACACACACACACACACACACACACACACACACACACACACACACACACACTCCGGTCACATCTAGATGTCAACAGTTCATCTGTGAAGGGTTGTTCTGTCCCTCCCGCTCACATCCACACACACGAGATATGTCCCGCACACCCCTTCTCTCTGTCTCGCTCTCGGTCTCGGTCTGTCTCTTTCTCTTCCTCTTCCTTTCTGCCTCTCTTTTACTCTCTGTCTGTCTGTCCGTCTGACTCTCTCCTCTCTCTCCCCCACCCACTGCTCATGCATCATTAATGTTTTAGTTGAGGTATTTTTAGCGATGGCTGTTCTGGAAGTGGCACTTGTCATGTGATCTGTGTGGGTGGGTGTGTGGGTGGGGGGGGACTTCCCTCCGCCCCGCTTTCTGTTGAAAATGTATGCTGAACTCTCCCTTTATCTTTTCATCCGTTTCATTCTCTGTTTCTAGCACTTGATCCAAGTCAGTGTTTCCATTCACTGTCGGTTGGTGGTTTGTCTTCATTGTCTGTCTCTGTCTGCAGTCCCTCACTGCCTGCACACGGCTCCTTCTCTTATCTTAACCTTTGTCAGAACACAAACAGTTGCTAGTCTTTCGTCAAAGATATTGGGTTATTAAAGAGCCTTGTGTGTGTGTGTGTGTGTGTGTGTGTGTGATGGCCTGTTTAGTAGTGTTGTTGCAAAACCTGGGTTGTTAGCTTGAGTAACACGGAGCAACACGAAACCTGGAGCTGTAAAACAAATCCAGGGTTTAGCCCGGGATCAGGAGGAGCTGTAGAGAGGCTCCTGATAAAGCCTACCTTACATACAGCCTCGCACACACGCACACGTACACACACGCACACATAGTCACACACACGCGTGCACGGTCACACATACACACAGTCACACATACACAGTCACACATACACACATAGTCACGCACACGCGCGCACAGTCCCACATACACACAGTCACACATACACACAGTCACACATACACACAGTCACACATACACATTCACACATACACACATAGTCACGCACACACGCGCACAGTCACACATACACACAGTCACACATACACACAGTCACACATACACACAGTCACACATACACAGTCACACATACACACATAGTCACGCACACGCGCGCACAGTCACACATACACACAGTCACACATACACACATAGTCACGCACACGCGCACAGTCACACATACACACATAGTCACATACACAGTCACACACGCGCACCCAGTCACATACACAGTCACACACGCGCACACAGTCACACATACGCACACGCACACACAGTCACACATACACACACACGTAGAGGTGTGTTTCGCTTTCTGAGCTGTTATGTAACTGGGTGGATTTCAAAGTGTAGCGGTTTGAGAGGTCTGGTGGTCCGGCTGGACCCGGGTCAGGAGGGGGCTAGGACTAAGGTCTAAATGGTTTTGATGTGGACCCGGGTCAGGAGGGGGCTAGGACTAAGGTCTAAAGGGTTTTGATGTGGACCCGGGTCAGGAGGGGGCTAGGACTAAGGTCTAAATGGTTTTGATGTGGACCCGGGTCAGGAGGGGGCTAGGACTAAGGTCTAAAGGGTTTTGATGTGGACCCTGCTAGTGCTGGACCCGGGTCAGGAGGGGGTCTAAAGGGTTTTGAAGTGGACCCTGCTAGTGCTGGACCCGGGTCAGGAGGGGGTCTAAAGGGTTTTGATGTGGACCCTGCTAGTGCTGGACCCGGGTCAGGAGGGGGTCTAAAGGGTTTTGAAGTGGACCCTGCTAGTGCTGGACCCGGGTCAGGAGGGGGTCTAAAGGGTTTTGAAGTGGACCCTGCTAGTGCTGGACCCGGGTCAGGAGGGGGTCTAAAGGGTTTTGAAGTGGACCCTGCTAGTGCTGGACCCGGGTCAGGAGGGGGTCTAAAGGGTTTTGAAGTGGACCCTGCTAGTGCTGGACCCGGGTCAGGAGGGGGTCTAAAGGGTTTTGAAGTGGACCCTGCTAGTGCTGGACCCGGGTCAGGAGGGGGTCTAAAGGGTTTTGAAGTGGACCCTGCTAGTGCTGGACCCGGGTCAGGAGGGGGTCTAAAGGGTTTTGAAGTGGACCCTGCTAGTGCTGGACCCGGGTCAGGAGGGGGTCTAAAGGGTTTTGAAGTGGACCATGCTTGTGTTAGGTGAAGCTGATATCACCAACCAAAGACTACGTCAAATACACGTTCCAAAAACAAGAGTGAGTGAGCGTGTCTGCTTGTGCGTTTGCATGTTTATGCATATTTGTGGGTGTGCATTCCTGTTTGTGTGTGTGTGGAGGGGGGGGTGTTTATGAGTGTGAGGGTGTTAATTAGTGTGTGTGTGTGTGTGTCTGCGTGCGCATTTGAGTGTGTGTGCGTGTTTATGAGTGAGTGTGTGTCTGCGTGCGTGTTTATGTGTGTGTGTCTGCGTGTTTATGAGTGTGTGTGTTTTTGAGTGTGTGTGTGTTTAATGAGTGTGTGTGTGTGTGTGTGTGCGTGGGGGGGGGTTTAGAAGTGTGAGGGTGTTAATGAGTCTGTCTGTGTGCGTGTCTATGAGTGTGTGTCTGTGTGTGTCTATGAGTGTGCGTGTCTATGAGTGTGTGTCTGTGTGTGTCTATGAGTGTGCGTGTCTACCCTTCATGGCGTGCGTGTCTATGAGTGTGTCTGTGTGTGTCTATTAGTGTGCGTGTTTATGAGTGTGCATGTCTACCCTTCATGGCGTGCGTGTCTATGAGTGTGTCTCTGAGTGTGCGTGTTTGAGTGTGCGTGTCTACCCTTCATGGTGTGCGTGTCTATGAGTCTATGAGTGTGCGTGTCTACCCTTCATGGCGTGCGTGTCTATGAGTGTGTGTCTGTGTGCGTGTCTGAGTGTGCGTGTCTACCCTTCATGGCGTGCGTGTCTCCCCAGGCATGCTGGACCCCCACCTGTCCGCCCTGCTGTGGATGGGCGTTCTGGCCACCTTCATCATCGTCATCATCATGCCCCAGCCGCTCGGCATCCGCGCCCTCGTCATCGTCTCCATCCTGCGCCTCATCTTCTCCGTGGGCCTGGAGCCCACCCTCTACTCCCTGGGGGGGGTCAACGTAGGTCCACCCGGCCAGTCTAGGCCTGGTCTATCCCCTGGTCTGGCCCCTGGTCTATCCCCTGGTCTGGCCCCTGGTCTGGCCCCTGGTCTATCCCTTGGTCTATCCCCTGGTCTGGCCCCTGGTCTGGCCCCTGGTCTATCCCTTGGTCTATCCCCTGGTCTATCCCCTGGTCTGGCCCCTGGTCTATCCCCTGGTCTATCCCCTGGTCTATCCCCTGGTCTATCCCCTGGTCTATCCCCTGGTCTATCCCCTGGTCTTGCCCCTGGTCTGGCCCCTGGTCTGGCCCCTGGTCTATCCCTTGGTCTATCCCCTGGTCTATCCCCTGGTCTATCCCCTGGTCTATCCCCTGGTTTAGTCCCTGGTTTAGTCCCTGGTCTGGCCCCTGGTCTATCCCCTGGTCTATCCCCTGGTCTATCCCCATGGGCCTGCCCCTAGTCTGGCCCCTGGTCTAGTCCCTGCTCTGGCCCCTGCTCTGGCCCCACGGGCCTGCCCCTGGTCTGGCCCCTGGTCTGGCCCCTGGTCTCTGGTTAATTGGCGCCCCTCCCACCGTGCCCAGCCCCTCCCCCACTTCCCCGTCCTCTTTTGGACCTCCCTCTCACACCCCCGTGCCCGCTGGACTGTACACAGTAACTGTGTTTGTAATGCTTTTACAACGCTATAGTCCATAACATGCAAGTCTATATAAAATGATTCAGAAGTCTTTATTGCACTTTAATAAACTTGAATAAAAGAAACAACCACGTAGAAAGATAAAGTCATCAAAATGCCATGTTATTATGGTGCGAGGATGGGAATAATATCAAATGTGATAAAAGGCAAACAGGTTCTTTAGTCTGTATGGCCCACTGGGTCAGCATTATATATAGTTAAACATGATTCATGTATAATCCACTGGGTCAGCATTATATATAGTTAAACATGATTCATGTATAATCCACTGGGTCAGCATTATATATAGTTAAACGTGATTCATGTGTAAGCCACTGGGTCAGCATTATATATAGTGAAACGTGATTCATGTGTAAGCCACTGGGTCAGCATTATATATAGTGAAACGTGATTCATGTATAATCCACTGGGTCAGCATTATATATAGTTAAACGTGATTCATGTATAATCCACTGGGTCAGCATTATATATAGTTAAACGTGATTCATGTATAATCCACTGGGTCAGCATTATATATAGTGAAATGTGATTCATGTGTAAGCCACTGGGTCAGCATTATATATAGTGAAACGTGGTGCATGTAGGGTCCCACTGGGTCAGCATTATTTAAGGTTAATGTGGATGTTCCAGGTGTGTAATAAAATCATCTTCCTGATGAGCTTCGTGGGGAACAGAGGGACCTTCACTCGTGGATACAAGGCCATGGTCCTGGACTTTGAGTTCCTCTACCACCTTCTCTACCTCATCATCTGCAGCCTGGGCGTCTTCGTCCACGTGTTCTTCTACAGTCTCCTGGTGAGGCACGCACGCACAAACTGTACCTCACACACACACAGACACACACACACACACACACACACACAGACTCACACACACACACACATACACAGACTCACACACAGACTCTCAGACCCACACACACACACACACACACACACACACACACTGACACACACACACACACACACACACACACAGACTCACACACACACACTGACACACACACACACACACACACACAGACTGTCACTCACACACACAGACTCACACACACACAGACTCACACACATACACAGACTCACACACAGACTCTCAGACCCACACACACACACACACACACACACACACACACACACACACACACACAGACGGACACACACACACACAGACTGTCACTCACACACACAGACTCACACACACACACACTGACACACAGACTCACACACACACACACAGACTCACACACACACAGACTCACACACAGACTCAGACCCACACACACAGACTCACACACACATACAGACTCACACAGACACACACACACACACAGACTGACACACACACACAGACTGACACACACACACACAGACTGATACACCCCCCACCCCCCCCCACCACCACCATCACCAGGGCACCTGTTACGTTTGGTGCCAGGAAGGTTTTTGGTGGGTATAAATACGCCTCTCTCTTTATATATAGCTTCAGGGACGTGGCTTACTGAGAAGCTAGGATGTTTTCCTTCTGGTCATATAACTGTGTTGTTGTGTTGGCCCTATGCCTGGGTCACTGAACAATATGGCCGCCTGCACAGTGTCTTTATACCGCTGTCTTTTGAAGAGCAATTGAACAAAATAGTGTACATAGTAAAGGACAGCCAACACTGAAGGGTTTCCTTCATACATGCCTTGTATATTATAGACACACATATATAATATTTATTTTAAAGGTACTTCCAGAATCTTGATTTAGTTCCACCACTCATCCATGTGTGGCACTCCTCTGTGTTGTTCAGAAACATAACATGACGTGATGTGATGTTATGTCATGGCGTCCTGCAGCTTTAAAGGTTGCTAGTTCGAGCCTCGACTTCAACCCTAACTATGTCGAGGGGTCCTTGAGCAAGACACTTAACCCCAACCGCTCCCCGGGCGCTGTGATTGGCTGCCCACTGCTCCCTTGAGGGTTGGGTTAAATGCAGAGGACAAATGTCACTATATGTATGTGTATGTGACAATAAAAGTACCTTTACCTTTGTTCAGAAACATGACGTGATGTGATGTTATGGCGTCCTGCAGCTCTTCCACCTGTGTTGTTCAGAAACATGACGTGATGTTATGTTATGGCGTCCTGCAGCTCTTCCACCTGTGTTGTTCAGAAACATGACGTGATGTTATGTTATGGCGTCCTGCAGCTCTTCCACCTGTGTTGTTCAGAAACATGACGTGATGTTATGGCGTCCTGCAGCTCTTTGACCTGGTGTACCGCGAGGAGACCCTGCTGAACGTCATCAAGAGCGTGACGCGTAACGGACGCTCCATCGTGCTGACGGCCGTGCTGGCGCTCATCCTGGTCTACCTGTTCTCCATCGTGGGCTACATCTTCTTCAAGGACGACTTCATCCTGGAGGTGGACCGCCTGCCCAACACCACGCACAGTGAGTGAGCCGCTCCTCCTGACGCGCAGAGCGGGGGACAACAGAGATATTCACTTCTTATCATGCCCTTAAGGGTCATCAAGGTGTTGGCCCCACTAAACGAGGCTCCGTGAAAGCCTTCACTCTCTCGATGGGTTCCCTTCTGGTGTGTTGTGGGTGTTTTACGTGGTTGGGTCCTCTTTTCCATCACTGTAAGTGAGTTGAAGACACCATTGAGCCATGAACGTTTTTGCTAACCGCCGCCATCTCCTCCTGTTTCCTGGCGCTCCTCCTGTCTCGTGCTCCTCCTGTCTTCTGGTGCTCCTCCTGGTGCTCCGCCTGTCTCCTGCTCCTCCTGTCTCCTGGTGCTCCTCCTGTCTCCTGGTGCTCCTCCTGTCTTCTGGTTCTCCTCCTGGTGCTCCTCCTGTCTCCTGCTCCTCCTGTCTCCTGGTGCTCCTCCTGTCTCCTTCTCCTCCTGTCTCCTGGTGCTCCTCCTGTCTTCTGGTTCTCCTCCTGGTGCTCCTCCTGTCTCGTGCTCCTCCTGTCTCCTGGTGCTCCTCCTGTCTTCTGGTTCTCCTCCTGGTGCTCCTCCTGTCTCCTGCTCCTCCTGTCTCCTGGTGCTCCTCCTGTCTCCTTCTCCTCCTGTCTCCTGGTGCTCCTCCTGTCTTCTGGTTCTCCTCCTGGTGCTCCTCCTGTCTCGTGCTCCTCCTGTCTCCTGGTGCTCCTCCTGTCTGGTGCTCCTCCTGTCTTCTGGTTCTCCTCCTGGTGCTCCTCCTGTCTCCTGCTCCTCCTGTCTCCTGGTGCTCCTCTTGTCTCCTGCTCCTCCTGGTGCTCCTCCTGTCTTCTGGTGCTCCTCCTGTCTCCTGGTGCTCCTCCTGCCTCATGCTCCTCCTGTCTTCTGGTGCTCCTCCGGTCTCCTGGTGCTCCTCCTGTCTCCTGGTGCTCCTCCTGTCTCCTTCTCCTCCTGTCTCCTGGTGCTCCTCCTGTCTCCTGCTCCTCCTGTCTCCTGGTGCTCCTCCTGTCTCCTGCTCCTCCTGTCTCCTGGTGCTTCTCCTGTCTTCTGGTTCTCCTCCTGGTGCTCCTCCTGTCTCGTGCTCCTCCTGTCTCCTGGTGCTCCTCCTGTCTCGTGCTCCTCCTGTCTTCTGGTTCTTCTCCTGGTGCTCCTCTTGTCTCCTGCTCCTCCTGGTGCTCCTCCTGTCTCCTGGTGCTCCTCCTGTCTCCTGGTGCTCCTCCTGTCTCATGCTCCTCCTGTCTTCTGGTGCTCCTCCTGTCTCGTGCTCCTCCTGTCTCCTGGTGCTCCTCTTGTCTCCTGCTCCTCCTGATGCTCCTCCTGTCTCCTGGTGCTCCTCCTGTCTCCTGGTGCTCCTCCTGTCTTCTGGTTCTCCTCCTGGTGCTCCTCCTGTCTCCTGGTGCTCCTCCTGTCTCCTGGTGCTCCTCCTGTCTTCTGGTTCTCCTCCTGGTCCTCCTCCTGTCTCCTGCTCCTCCTGTCTCCTGGTGCTCCTCCTGTCTCCTGCTCCTCCTGTCTCCTGGTGCTTCTCCTGTCTTCTGGTTCTCCTCCTGGTGCTCCTCCTGTCTCGTGCTCCTCCTGTCTCCTGGTGCTCCTCCTGTCTCGTGCTCCTCCTGTCTTCTGGTTCTTCTCCTGGTGCTCCTCCTGTCTCCTGCTCCTCCTGTCTCCTGGTGCTCCTCTTGTCTCCTGCTCCTCCTGATGCTCCTCCTGTCTCCTGGTGCTCCTCCTGTCTCCTGGTGCTCCTCCTGTCTCATGCTCCTCCTGTCTTCTGGTGCTCCTCCTGTCTCGTGCTCCTCCTGTCTCCTGGTGCTCCTCCTGTCTCCTGCTCCTCCTGGTGCTCCTCCTGTCTCCTGGTGCAGAGGGCGCTCCCAGTCTGGCCAACGAGCTTCTCTCAGAGGGTGTGTGTCGCACGGGGAACGAGGAGAACTGCTCCACAGAGGCCCTGCAGCAAGGTACCCCAGACCTGCAGCCCGATCCCATGATCTGCTGCATGACTTTCATCTCGCTCACGGGGTCTTGAAGGGCCAAGTGAAACCTGGATTTTGTATTTTGCGAAGAAATGTCAATAATCTAAAATATATGAAATGTATGGAACATTTTCTCTGCCGTGAAAAAAGTATCAGCAAATATTTCAGATCATAGGTGAGGATTGTTTTTCTATTGTGGGTCTGTCCGTTGGACGTCGACCAGATTAAATTAAATATGCCTACCCAAAATATATTTACCACACTGCATGGCCGAGTTCGCTTCAGGTAAGACAAAAAGGCGCACGTAAATCACAGTACAACACATTTTCCCCGCTAGCCATTTTCATCACGGTACGTCTGTCCAGTTAATCCAGTTTGGCCACAAATCCCACCTGAATCCCCGGGGCCGTATCGGCGTCCGGGAGGATTTTACGAGGCATGCGGGTCGCGGCGGCACGGGCCCAGTGAACGCCGCTGACCTGGGCTGTGTTCTGCAGATGTGGAGCGCAGCAGTCTGGAGGAGAGCGGCATGGAGCGGGCCTGCGACTCTCTGCTCATGTGCATCGTGACGGTGCTGAGTCACGGCCTGCGCAGCGGGGGCGGCGTCGGGGATGTCCTTCGCAAGCCCTCCAAAGAGGTACGGCGCACGCGCTCACGCACACACACACACACAGACATATTCACACGCGCACACACAGACATACGCACGCGCGCACACACACCATGCGCACAGAAACACAGACACGCACGCGCACACGCACAGACATACGCACGCACGCACGCACATACATATTCACACGCGCACACACACACACACACACACACACACACACACACACAGATACGCACGCGAGCACACACAGACAGATACGCGTGCACACAGACATGCACGCACACACACAGACATGCACACGCACGCACACACACCATGCGCACACAAACACAGACACGCACGCTTGCGCGCATGCGTGTCAGCATGCGTATAATGCATTTGAGCTCGTACACACTATTGAGTGGACTCCTTTATCCACAGCATCTTGCCATGCCGTGAGCGCACACGCGTTTAGCCTGGGTAAGGCCCTTCAGCTCACCTGGGTGTGGCCCCAGGTGGGCTGAAGGGCCGTCTGAAGGGCCTGTCGTGTTTCAGTGCGTCGTCACAGAGAAACTTGAGAAGCGCGGCGGTTTGGAATCAAACATGTTGTCGTGGAACCGCCGCGCTGCCGCAGTGTGCGGGGGAAGCAGTTTCCCGTCGAGCACAAAGACCCGTTTACTAATAATACCGAGAGAGGATGTGAGCCCGGCTTCCCCGCTCCGCATCACAGCTCAGTGCTGCGTGGGCCATAGTGGCTTCCCGGATACGAACCGTGAAAGCGAAACTTAGACCTCCGCTGGCGCTTTGCTTTGGGCCAAAACCCCACCGCTTGTTCTCTACGTCTCCACCCCCGCCAGCGCGCTATCTAGCTCAGTACACCAGAGCGGCTCCTGCTGCGTTGTGCAACCCTGTATCTGTGACCGGGGCGTCTGCCCGCTCGCACCGTGTGTTTGGCCGGTCCAGGTGAACCAAAACCCTTTATATAAAACTCCCAGATTGACCGCGAGATGCTAACCCGTAGCATCTTGCGTGCGCCCGTCAGCCGGGCTGTGTGACGCCGTCACCGCCTTACACAAAGAGGACCCCGCTCGCTAGCGTCCCAGCACGGGCCAGCGTCCACGTTCCTCGCCTTAGTGTCCCGACATGAGCGGGCTCTCCGACCGCGCCGGGATCTCCTAGCCCTCCTGGGACAGCAGTAACTCCTCCGTGTGTCCCGGGACAGGAGCCGCTGTTCGCCGCCAGGGTCATCTACGACCTGCTCTTCTTCTTCATGGTCATCATCATCGTCCTCAACCTCATCTTCGGAGTCATCATCGACACGTTCGCCGACCTGAGGAGCGAGAAGCAGAAGAAGGAGGAGGTGCTGAAGACCACCTGCTTCATCTGTGGTGAGGGGGTGAGGGGGTGAGGGGGTGAGGGTGAGGGGGTGAGGGGTGAGGGGTGAGGGGGTGAGGGGTTAGGGGGTGAGGGGTTAGAGAGTGAGAGGTTAAGGGGTGAGGGGTTAGAGAGTGAGAGGTTAGGGGGTTAGAGAGTGAGAGGTTAGGGGGTTAGACAGTGAGGGGTTAGACAGTGAGGGGCTGAGGGGTTAGACAGTGAGGGGTTAGACAGTGAGGGGTTAGAGGGTGAGGGGTTAGGGGGTTAGACAGTGAGAGGTGAGGGGTTAGACAGTGAGAGGTGAGGGGGTTAGACAGTGAGGGGTTAGACAGTGAGAGGTGAGGGGGTGAGGGGTTAGGGGGTTAGACAGTGAGGGGTGAGGGGGTGAGGGGTTAGGGGGTTAGACAGTGAGAGGTGAGGGGTTAGACAGTGAGGGGTGAGACAGTGAGGGGTGAGACAGTGAGAGGTGAGGGGTTAGACAGTGAGGGGTGAGGGGTGAGACAGTGAGGGGTGAGACAGTGAGGGGTGAGGGGTGAGACAGTGAGGGGTGAGACAGTGAGAGGTGAGGGGTTAGACAGTGAGGGGTTAGACAGTGAGAGGTGAGGGGTTAGACAGTGAGAGGTTAGGGGGTTAGACAGTGAGAGGTGAGGGGTTAGACAGTGAGGGGTGAGACAGTGAGAGGTGAGGGGTTAGACAGTGAGGGGTTAGACAGTGAGAGGTGAGGGGTTAGACAGTGAGAGGTTAGGGGGTGAGACAGTGAGAGGTGAGGGGTTAGACAGTGAGGGGTTAGACAGTGAGAGGTGAGGGGTTAGACAGTGAGAGGTTAGGGGGTTAGACAGTGAGAGGTGAGGGGTGAGACAGTGAGAGGTTAGGGGGTTAGACAGTGAGAGGTGAGACAGTGAGGGGGTGAGACAGTGAGAGGTGAGGGGTTAGACAGTGAGGGGTTAGACAGTGAGAGGTTAGGGGGTTAGACAGTGAGAGGTGAGACAGTGAGGGGGTGAGACAGTGAGAGGTTAGGGGGTTAGACAGTGAGAGGTGAGGGGGTTAGACAGTGAGGGGGTTAGACAGTGAGAGGTGAGGGGTTAGACAGTGAGAGGTTAGGGGGTTAGACAGTGAGGGGTGAGGGGTTAGACAGTGAGAGGTGAGGGGTTAGACAGTGAGGGGTTAGACAGTGAGAGGTGAGGGGTTAGACAGTGAGGGGTTAGACAGTGAGAGGTTAGGGGGTTAGACAGTGAGAGGTTAGGGGGTTAGACAGTGAGAGGTGAGGGGTGAGACAGTGAGAGGTGAGACAGTGAGGGGGTGAGACAGTGAGAGGTGAGGGGTTAGACAGTGAGGGGTTAGACAGTGAGAGGTTAGGGGGTTAGACAGTGAGAGGTTAGGGGGTTAGACAGTGAGAGGTGAGGGGTGAGACAGTGAGGGGTTAGACAGTGAGAGGTGAGGGGTTAGACAGTGAGGGGGTTAGACAGTGAGAGGTGAGGGGTTAGACAGTGAGAGGTTAGGGGGTGAGAGGTTAGGGGGTTAGACAGTGAGGGGTGAGGGGTTAGACAGTGAGAGGTGAGGGGTTAGACAGTGAGGGGTTAGACAGTGAGAGGTTAGGGGGTTAGACAGTGAGAGGTTAGGGGGTTAGACAGTGAGAGGTGAGGGGTGAGACAGTGAGAGGTGAGACAGTGAGGGGGTGAGACAGTGAGAGGTGAGGGGTTAGACAGTGAGGGGTTAGACAGTGAGAGGTTAGGGGGTTAGACAGTGAGAGGTTAGGGGGTTAGACAGTGAGAGGTGAGGGGTGAGACAGTGAGGGGTTAGACAGTGAGAGGTGAGGGGTTAGACAGTGAGGGGGTTAGACAGTGAGAGGTGAGGGGTTAGACAGTGAGGGGGTTAGACAGTGAGAGGTGAGGGGTTAGACAGTGAGGGGTTAGACAGTGAGAGGTGAGGGGTTAGACAGTGAGGGGTTAGACAGTGAGAGGTGAGGGGTTAGACAGTGAGGGGTTAGGGGGTTAGACAGTGAGAGGTTAGGGGGTTAGACAGTGAGAGGTGAGGGGTGAGACAGTGAGAGGTTAGGGGGTTAGACAGTGAGAGGTGAGACAGTGAGGGGGTGAGACAGTGAGAGGTGAGGGGTTAGACAGTGAGGGGTTAGACAGTGAGAGGTTAGGGGGTTAGACAGTGAGGGGTGAGGGGGTTAGACAGTGAGAGGTTAGAGGGTTAGACAGTGAGAGGTGAGGGGTGAGACAGTGAGGGGTGAGACAGTGAGAGGTGAGGGGGTTACGGTTGGGGGGAAGCAGTGAGATCGTACTATCGGCGTGTGGACGCGTAACAGGTGTGCACACGTGACGCGTATCAAACCAGAGCAGGCGTAAGACGACCGCGTGAGGAGGAAGCTCCAGCTCGGGTTTCTGGCCGTACAGCCGGGCGGCGGGAAGCTTCTGGATGCCAAGCGCCGAGGGAAGGTCGAGAGCGGCGTTCACCTGGCCACCCGAGAGCCCCGCCTTGAATACCTCGGCGGCACAAGGCATCGGGAGGCGGTGTCGCTTCCCCCACCTGAGGAGCCGGCGTTCGCTCGCCTGGTTAGGGTCAGGGTCAGGGTCAGGGTCTGGGTCAGGGTTAGGGTCTGGGTCAGGGTCTGGGTCAGGGTCTGGGTTAGGGTTAGGGTCAGGGTTAGGGTCAGGGTTAGGGTCAGGGTCTGGGTTAGGGTTAGGGTCAGGGTTAGGGTCAGGGTCTGGGTTAGGGTCAGGGTCTGGGTTAGGGTCAGGGTCAGGGTCAGGGTTAGGGTTAGGGTTAGGGTCAGGCGCGACGACATGCAGGAGAGCGTAGACTTGCAAATGTCAAATGAATCAACACTGACTTTGACACTGACCTTCTGTGTGGGAAGGCGTAGTGTTTCTCTCTCTCTCTCTCTCTCTCTCTCTCTCTCTCTCTCTCTCTCTCTCTCTCTCTCTCTCTCTTTCTCTCTTTCTCTCTCTCTCTCTCTCTCTCTCTCTCTCTCTCTCTCTCTCTCTCTCTCTCTCTCTCTCTCTCTTCTCTCTCTCTCTCCTCCCCCCCTCCCTCCATCCCTCCCACCCATCTCTCTCTCCCTCCCACCCATCTCTCTCCCCCTCCCACCCATCTCTCTGTCGTTCCTAAGCTGAGTCATGGTGGCTCCCAGCTGTCCTCTGTAATTCATGCATCTCCTTTTCTTACATGCACGCCCTCTGTGTGTCTCTCTCTCTCTCTCTGTCTCTCTCTCTCTCTCTCTCTCTCTCTCTCTCTCTCTCTCTCTCTCTCTCTCTCTCTCTCTCTCTCTCTCTCTCTCTCTCTCTCTCTCTCTCTCTCTCTCTCGCGCGCGCGCTCTTTTTTTTATATATATATATGTTAAGCCTATAGTTTTTAGCTTCAGGCTGTCTGGAGATCGCATTACCATTTCGCTGTATGTTTATAACTCAGTGTTTATGTATATACACGTATCGGTGTTTGTTGCATGTATGCCTGTTGAGTCTAAATGTGTGTGCATGCATGTGTGTGTGTGTGTGTGTGTGTGTGTGTGTGTGAGTCGATCGAGTGGGTGTGTGTGTGTGTGTATGTGTGACTCGATCGTGTGTGCGTGTCGATCATCTGTGCGTGCGTGTGCGTGCGTGCGCGCGTGCGCGTGCGTGCGTGTGCGTGCGTGGGGTCAACCAGTTAGCCCCAGCGGTCAGCTTAGGGAATGAGAGCAGTGTTATGTCACCAGGCTCTTTTCTGCTCTGACTCACTCTGTTAGGTAAGGTCTGTCCACAGGGTGGGCCGCGTCGCCATGGTTTCCAGCCCAACCTCAGGGAAACTGGAGACTTGTGGGGGGGGGGGGGGGGGGGGGGGGGGGGGGGGGGGGGGGGGGGGGGGGGGGGGGGGGGGGGGGGGGGGGGGGGGGGGGGGGGGGGGGGGGGGGGGGGGGCGCTGCGTGGGCTTAAGCTGCATCGCCTCACCTTCTTATAAAAGACACGTACAGTATATCCTCCAATCTCCTAAGAGCTCCCGCTTATCTGCACGGGCAGAGCGATTGTTGATTGACGTAGTTGACCCTTAAAAAGGTAAAAAGAGTCCTTAGTAGTCCTACTAAGTAGTCCTAAAGCTACTTTTAAGGACTCCTAAATTCATTCAATCATTTGTTTTTGATGTGATTAAAGGGATTAAATCATTAGAGGTTCCTCTGGGCTGAGTCTCCATTGAAGACATACCGAGAGGTCTTAAATTAGCTTGTATTGCTGTTTGAGTTGGTAGCTATTGGTACACGTTAAGAGGATTTATCCCTCGTTCTTTGGTCTTTTTTAAACTGGAAATGGCACTAATGACGATACTGATAATGCATTAATAAATAATACAGTTTAATACATGCTAGTTTCAAGTTTTCAACATAGAATAGTATCCTTTGACAAAATAGCTGGTATATAAAAAAAATTAAGTAAAGACGGGGAATTACCCAGTTGCTTGGTTAGTTGGTCAATTAGTTAGTCACTCAAAAGTCGAGAGGCCACTCCTTCCTACACGTCAAACTCACTTTCCAGTTTGGCCCGGGGACAACCTCCAAGGACTGATTGCTGCCTTTCGAAGGCAAAGTAAATCTCGCCTACGCTTCAATTTGACTGGCTGCCTGTCTCATAAAATGTGACTTTGACGAGCAGCGCGCCTCGATGTGGGCCCTGGCAGCGCTCTAGGTTACCGTGGAGGACGATTTGGCCCGCATGTGCTTTATGATCTCAGCCTTGTCTTTCTGATCAATGTTATTTTGCACGTTCAATTTTTTTCACTTGCATACATTTACACCTCGACGTCTGCGATCGGCTTCTGCTCTGTCCTGAGGACATGTCCCCTCACTACTGAGAGGACTTCTCCTCTCACATGTCCCCTCACTACTGAGAGGACATGTCCTCTCAGTAGTGAGGGGACATGTCCTCTCACATGTCCCCTCACTACTGAGAGGACTTCTCCTCTCACATGTCCCCTCACTACTGAGAGGGCTTGTCCCCTCACTGCTGAGAGGACATGTCCTCTCAGTAGTGAGGGGACATGTCCTCTCACATGTCCCCTCACTACTGAGAGGGCTTGTCCTCTCAGTAGTGAGGGGACATGTCCTCTCACATGTCCCCTCACTACTGAGAGGGCTTGTCCCCTCACTACTGAGAGGATATATCCTCTCACATGTCCCCTCTCACATGTCCCCTCACATGTCCTGTCAGTATTGAGGGGACGTGTCCTCTCACTAGTGAGGACATGTGAGAGCACATACATATATAGATCTTTGACCGACTTTTAGCAATGGGTAGACTGTTCCCATAGGGAGTGGCAGGGCCATTTTCAAGTGTGTGTGTGTGTGTGTGTGTGTGTGTGTGTGTGTGTGTGTGTGTGTGTGTGTGTGTGTGTGTGTGTGTGTGTGTGTGTGTGTGTGTGTGTGTGTGTGTGTGTGTGTGTGCGCATGCAGGTCTAGAGAGAGACAAGTTTGACAACAAGACGGTGACCTTCGAGGAGCACATCAAGGAGGAGCACAACATGTGGCACTACCTGTTCTTCGTGGTGCTGGTGAAGGTGAAGGACTCCACCGAGTACACTGGCCCCGAGAGCTACGTGGCCGAGATGATCAAGGTGCGTACGGGCGGTGGAGGAACCCCTCTCCATGCCTGGAGGTAGAAGCCCTCTCCAGGCCTGGAGGTAGAACCCCTCTCCAGGCTGGGAGGTAGAACCCCTCTCCAGGCCGGGAGGTAGAACCCCTCTCCAGGCCGGGAGCTAGAACCCCTCTCCAGGCCTGGAGGTAGAACCCCTCTCCAGGCCTGGAGGTAGAACCCCTCTCCAGGCCGGGAGGTAGAACCCCTCTCCAGGCCGGGAGGTAGAACCCCTCTCCAGGCCGGGAGGTAGAACCCCTCTCCAGGCCTGGAGGTAGAACCCCTCTCCAGGCCGGGAGGTAGAACCCCTCTCCAGGCCTGGAGGTAGAACCCCTCTCCAGGCCGGGAGGTAGAACCCCTCTCCAGGCCGGGAGCTAGAACCCCTCTCCAGGCCGGGAGCTAGAACCCCTCTCCAGGCCTGGAGGTAGAACCCCTCTCCAGGCCTGGAGGTAGAACCCCTCTCCAGGCCGGGAGGTAGAACCCCTCTCCAGGCCTGGAGGTAGAACCCCTCTCCAGGCCGGGAGCTAGAACCCCTCTCCAGGCCGGGAGGTAGAACCCCTCTCCAGGCCGGGAGGTAGAACCCCTCTCCAGGCCGGGAGGTAGAACCCCTCTCCAGGCCGGGAGGTAGAACCCCTCTCCAGGCCTGGAGGTAGAACCCCTCTCCAGGCCGGGAGCTAGAACCCCTCTCCAGGCCTGGAGGTAGAACCCCTCTCCAGGCCTGGAGGTAGAACCCCTCTCCAGGCCGGGAGGTAGAACCCCTCTCCAGGCCGGGAGGTAGAACCCCTCTCCAGGCCGGGAGGTAGAACCCCTCTCCAGGCCGGGAGGTAGAACCCCTCTCCAGGCCGGGAGCTAGAACCCCTCTCCAGGCCTGGAGGTAGAACCCCTCTCCAGGCCGGGAGGTAGAACCCCTCTCCAGGCTGTGCTTGGCTTTGTTTCAGCAGCGGCTGTGGTTAAAAAAAGAAAAGATAAGTGTGTTAGACGCTTGATGATTTAACGAAGTGTGAATGCAAACACTTCTAGAGATCTAGGGCTTCCTGCACACACCACAGCTGCTGGTGCCAATCCTTAAACTGTCACTTGCAGGTGATGTGGTACACAGGATCACATGTCAGTTAACTTGAACGTTTAAAAAGATATTGTGGACGTATGTTTTGTTAAAGGAAATCTGTTGACCTCGCTGGCCAGCAAAATTCACATGTAGCCTGTAGGGCTAGGTGCTAAGGGTTTTAAGGAGCTAACAGTGGAGTTCATGGGTCATTTGACTACTTGCATGCTGAGTGTTAGTATGACCTTTCATGAACCACTGACATTGGTATTCACCTTTAGGTGTCAATTGTTGTCAACACTGAGGAGACACAGACACACACACACACACACACACACACACACACACACACACACACACACACACACACACAACTCTCTCAAGGGACAAAGACTTCATCATGCACACTCTAAACCGGAACTGACAACTGAACATCACATGAGTTACTGCCCAACCCACAGGCTGACCAACACCTGGGAACCTGGAAGGCAAAGTCTCTGTAGCTCAGCTCTGACTACAGGCCCCTGTAGCTCAACCACTCAATGTCATTCTTTCTGTCGCTTGTTCTTGTAATGCCGTGCCAAGTATTTTTATTTAACCAAAGCATGCATGTTTGCAGTGCCTACGCATGGCAATAAACACCGCTGTATGTGGGCTAGCATTGACATCAAAGATACTTCATGGCTTTTCCCAAATCTGCTAATCTTACTCCGTATTTAAAATAATCAAACATTAGTTTTGCCTGCCATTGACTCTGTGCCCCCCCCCCCCCCCCCCCCCCCCCCCTTTGACCTGTCTGCTGGCTGATGCTGTGATTGGTCGGCCCAGGAGCATAACCTGGACTGGTTTCCACGGATGAGGGCCATGTCCTTGGTGAGCAGCGATGCGGAGGGGGAGCAGAACGAGATCCGCAACCTGCAGGAGAAGCTGGAGACGGCCATGAGGCTGGTGTCCAATCTGTCGGGCCAGCTCACGGAACTCAAGGAGCAGGTACGCCGGTCCCACCTTTAGTTTCCCCCTTCCTCCTGAATATTTGGACAAACTGCCTGTTTCTGCTGGGGGTTATTTTTACCTCAACAAGCTTGCTAAAGAGCTAATAGGATGGGAAGAGGTAAAACGAGTAGCGGACAATTAAACGAAATATCTAATAGAATGCAAAGTGACAGACAAAAACTGTATATTCATATCTACGGTGTTATATGTGCAATAATATACAATATTCAAGTGGAGCAGTACAGGGTGACACCCAGGAAGAACCAGCTGCCCCAGTAGGCTGGTCCAGTCTCTGGGCTCCCCAGTAAGCTGGTCCAGTCTCTGGGCTCCCCAGTAAGCTGGTCCAGTCTCTGGTCTCCCCAGTAAGCTGGTCCAGTCTCTGGGCTCCCCAGTAAGCTGGTCCAGTCTCCAGTAAGCTGGTCCACTCTCTGGGCTCTCCAGTAGGCTGGTCCAGTCTCTAGGCCTCTCCAGTAGGCTGGTCCAGTCTCTGGGCTCTCCAGTAGGCTGGTCCAGTCTCTGGTCTCCCCAGTAGGCTGGTCCAGTCTCTGGACTCCCCAGTAAGCTGGTCCAGTCTCCAGTAAGCTGGTCCACTCTCTGGGCTCCCCAGTAAGCTGGTCCAGTCTCTGGGCTCCCCAGTAAGCTGGTCCAGTCTCTGGTCTCCCCAGTAAGCTGGTCCAGTCTCTGGGCTCTCCAGTAGGCTGGTCCAGTCTCTGGGCTCTCCAGTAGGCTGGTCCGGGGGGGGGGGGGGGGGGGGGGCAGGAGCTGAGCAGGGCAGGAGAAGGAAGATGGTGTAGAGTCATGGTGAATAACAACCGACTCGTTGGCTCCCTAGCTGCCCTGTCCAATCACGCTGATAAGTGAGTGTGGTTACTCTTCTCTGGTCCTGGGCTAGTTCTTACTGATACGGTTGGATTGCTGCTTCAATTATAGCCTTTTGTCTGTAATGTTTCCCTGGTATAGTTGATTGTTTTGTATGTAGCAGAACGCAAAGACCTTGGTGTTCCCTGACAAAAGACCTTGTGATCAGCGGCTGGATAAAGAGTGATGTGTGAAAGTGAAACATGTGGACTAACTCGTAGACGAACCACAACAGACGGCTTTCAGGGTTAAATCGTTACGGTGAAACAAGACGCCCGCGTGTCCGTCCAGAGGGGGACGGACACGCTGGCGTCTCCACGGTCCTCGGGCTCATAAATGTGTCGGACTAAAGGCGGTTTCTTGACAAGATACTGGCCAGGGTTCAAGGTGTCCGCGCTCGCGCCGAGGTTACGGGGTTCAAAGCTCCCGAGACGTACGTCTCAAGGCCTGAAGGACAGGTTCACCGGTGAAAAGCCTTGTTTGAAGCCCGCTCGTTGGTTCCTTCTGCAGATGACGGAGCAGAGGAAGCAGAAGCAGCGCATCGGTCTACTGGGTCACCCCCCGCACATGAACATCAACCCCCAGCAGCCAGCCTGAACGGGCCCCAAAGAAGGCCCTCCAAGGGCCTCCCTCGCACAGTAGTCCCCTAACTGTCCTGAGCACTGTGGCCTGGTCTTCAGCATGGTTGACAGGGGCCCAGTGTGGATGAATGTACAGTATGCCCATCTTCAGTATGTATTTATGACTGTGTTCTCACCAGACCCTCTTCAAAGGTGTTTCTGAACGTTCGTCATTTTAATGGCCATTTAATTTGGCCCAAAACGCAAGAATACCAAACTGGTGTGGCGTGGATGTGGGTGTTGTGTTTCTGTGCTCCAAGTGCCTTGTGAGATTAATGATATGAAAGTGATGGCTTTCTCTTAACTTAACAAATGTAAAGCCTTACCTTATCTGAGTCATCGCTCTGAAAGTGTGCCAAAGTTCAGTCGTAGTGCTGTGGGCTGTGGGCTAGTGTGTGTGATGCCTCAAATTCTCAGGTCTGAGATTTGGGTTCAAATGCTTATTTGAACCACTATGGCAAACATGATTTAACCTCTTCAGTGGACGAACTGACTTTCAGATATGCAATGTCTGAAAGAGACCGGTTTATTTTAGGAATCGAATATTTATACAAAAGGTTTCCACATCATTTTTCAAAGAAATTGTGATCACTTTAGAAATAATGAAAGACTCTAGAAATACCTATATTTTCAACATTTTCAAACGCTTTTATGTAATACATAGCGTGGTACAGTTGAGGACGCCAGCGGGGATTTGGAAACCAGAACGCTGTGTATTCAGGGTATAACTGATATATACACACCTATTTAACTCCATTACAGGAGGGAATGTATTGTTACACGTTAGGGTGATTGGGAATAGCAGGTAGGCTTTTAGGAACGTTGACTAGCGGTGAGGAATGTCATTGGAAGCAGGTAATAAAGGTTTAAAGAGGATGCTTATCTAAATTGATTTGGAGCAATGGTATTCCCGGTCTTGATAAACTGGCACTGAACTGTTAATCCAGCTTCTACTCTTTATCTATTTCTACTTCTATCTAGTTCACAAATATAGATTTTGTTCTGTTGCACACAAATTAATGTTATTCTCTGTCCAATTGTCACTTTTGTATGAGGTCTTTGTTTATAAAAACAACACTGAACGTTAAATTGAAGTTATTTGGAATGCAGCCTGACCAAACGGAATTTTTTTTTTTTACTAACAGGTTTGTGTCTGAGATGTACATTCCCCTCATTTGAGTTGATTTAATAAAGTGTGTGTGAAATCTAATTGTGCTCTATATTCAACGCCACATCGTGGTCTGGGAGCGTTTCGTCCATCAAGGGACGTTAAATATTGTAAAGGCCGCCCTGGAGACGCTTGATTCATGCACGAGACTCGTGTGATGGCTGTAAATACTTCTCCACTAACCGTAGAAAACATGTCTGCCACGCTAGACGAAACAAGCTAACCTCGGACGCTGAGGGGAATACCACCGGGTGACCTTCAAAAGTCTTCAAAGGTAACACCAGTTATGGTCCAAAAACAAGGTAATATATTAGACAAACCATGTGTGTAAATGATATGTATTCCTTCAAAATATGTTTTTCATTAACGCTAACTTTTCCCCCTGGGTTCTATATCCTAAATGCACATATGTCTGTATGTGTTTGCAGTACTAGATACATGGCCAAGCCAGTAATACACAGGTCTTTGTCATGTTGCACATTCTAACCAAGTTAAATGGGCATCATTGAAGACGTCTTATTCTAAAATGAAGCTCTTCTTAAAGCGTTCGGATAGGGCAGGTCAGGAAAGAAGATGACCATAGCCACATGCTACACCTGCTGTGTAACCCTGCGCTCCGGCTGGGCACTAATTGTGTTATAAACTATATATTAACTTAGAAACACTTTTGGGATTGTTGGGATAATTAAGTTACGAGGTTATTGTATTAGGTTGACCATAAAGGGGCTTTCCATGGTTGTAGTCTCAATTTCCAGTGGTTATCCAATTATTTGAAGATTAAATCAGTGCCTCTTACACAATTCCGTGATGTATTCACTGAAGGAAGCCCCGCTGTTTTACTGCTTACTGGAATGTTTGGTAAGTAATTTGGTTACTGAAGGATGTAGAAATGTTGCATTAGCAGTACACTTTTGAAGGAGTTCTTCTTGGTAAAACATATCAAAGATATTTCTTAATTACATTTTCTAATTTGATTCCAAAACCACAGCGGGCCGGACGGGCTCCGTTCAAACTGAGAAATGGTTAAACGCTTATATCTGGCTACACTTTTATTGTGCCTGTTCCAACATTTATATTCTTATTGTTACACGTTACATCAGAAATGTACACCTGACCCTAAACTCAAAAGGGGTCATTCGAGTTTCTGCTCATAATCATCAGAAATCCCCAGATTATTGTTTTTATTTTGAGATGCCACAAAACGTAGAGCAGTGTTCTGTGGCACTTGCGTAATAGGGCTATTATGTTTCATATTTGTATTATTGTCGCATTGCATTTTAGGCTTATACATTATTATTTAGACTTATAAAGTGTATATTTATAATAACGATAAATCCTTAGACAAATATAGTCCTATATCATATTTCGGTTTGCTATAATAAATAGCATGTGGCGGTAAAACGATCATGCTTTCAACAGAAGACCGATGCCATAACGTGTTGATAAAAATCGTGCCAACAAAGCTGTGTGTCCAAAATCTCTAATACTTATGTATTCTGTTTTCTCTCGAGCTTTTTTCCCCCCCTTGTTTCAATACTGGCCAACATGGTCTTACACGGGACCCCGGGGGGGGGGGGGGGGGGGGGGGGGCCGCCGCCCACCGCTCTGACGTAGGCCGCCGTCCACCCACTGACGCGCCTTATCTGTGGAAGTGCCCGCCTCCCAGCGTCCAACGCCGCTCACACGTGAGGCTCATGTGACGGGAGGTAGGTCAGTCGGAGCGAGAGTCAGATGGTTTATTTAACACGTCGCTCTGTCCTCCCCCACTCTCCCAACGCGCCGCAGAGCTCAGTCCGCTCCTAGCGGGACCGTTTGATATCTGTGTACGTGGAGATCGTGCGCGCTCGCGGATAGACCTCCATTCAATTGACGCTCACATCTTTTCTTTTTTAAATAAATGGTGAATTATTTTTAGCGACGCTTTTTTTTTTGGTTGTTGTTGTTGTTGCAAACAAGTAAATGCGTGTAGATCGGTGATTTCGTTGAAATAATAGTTTGACTGCCACATTTGGAGCCGAGAGAATGGAGCGAGTTTCAAGCGCTCAACCGCCACTTCTGCCCAAGCACACGGCGGCCGAACTGGGAGACATGCACGGGTTAGTTCCTCCGGCAGACCGGTCCTGGTCCTGTGGTCCACCTGTAATTCCGCTGCGCTGCATTTACAATGACAGTAACTCACTGGGCTTGTTTTTTGTCCTTTTTAGGATGGATTTCCCGATGTACGTTTATAAATCAAGGAGAGGAATGAAAAGGGGAGAGGAAAGCAAGGTTTGTTTGTCATTAATGATATTCCTGACCGATTTTTTTTTATTACTTAAAATAAATACATTTTTGAGTTCTTTTTTTATTCATCTGTATTTAAAGTAGTAAAATACATTTCAGTTTTTTTCCCACGGGTCCAAAGAAGTGGTTGACCTAATTTAACGATGACATAACTGATCTAGCCTGCTTATCAGTGTCGCTGCATTATCACGGCGTGGTTTCTTATTTGCTGCATTTAATCGGCCATGTTGTCATTGCAGGAAACCTACAAACTGCCTCACAGACTAATTGAGAAAAAAAGGCGCGACCGGATAAATGAGTGCATCGCTCAGTTGAAAGATTTGTTACCGGAGCACCTAAAACTTACGGTAAGTTCCTACCGTGGATGCATAATGTGATCGCCTCATGTTTCTTGTATAGGTCGTTGCTGCTCACTTACACCGTTGAGTGGCAATGTAGTGCTATTACACCCGCCATAGGCTGTACGTTGAAACGATATGCAAATATTTACACTATGCAAGTTTCTGTAGCTTATTATCACTATCTATTATTAGTATGGGGATTCATCAGGGATGACATCAACATTTACAAGATGGGAATTGAAAGCTTAGGTATGCTTGGCCTGGCTAATGTACTGTGTGTCATACTGTTTGCTCCTTGTAGACTCTGGGCCATCTGGAGAAGGCTGTGGTCTTAGAGCTTACCCTCAAACACGTGAAAGCCCTCACTTCCCTTCTGGAGCAGCAGCAGCAGAAGATCCTCGCTCTGCAGAATGGCATGCAACTTGGTGAGCCTGATGCACTACACACACACACACACATACACACGTGCACAAAGTTCTTAATACAAACCCCCAAACGCACACACAATGCACACGACGGTTTGACTGCATGAAGGCTACACTATGTCAGAGGTATGCAGAGATGCACGCTGGTCTTCAGTCATTTGACCTTGTTGCAGCAGAAGGATGAGCCACTTTCAGAGATGCTTGGGAGTAGAGGCAAAGTTGTATAGGGCCCTAAGTAATACCCCAGGTGCACTACTTCAGACTCTTCTCCACATGCTCCTTGGGAGGTAGGGTTAGGGTTACCCCCCCCCCGGGGCCAGCCAGGAGAAGGCAGAGGTTAGGGTTCCCCCTGCTCACCATGCCGGTGTTCCTCTGTTAGACCCCCCCGGGGCCAGCCAGGAGAAGGCAGAGGAGATGTTTCGCTCCGGCTTCCACATGTGTGCCAAGGAGATGCTGCAGTACGCCGCCAACTGGGAGACGGAAGGAGACCTGACCCCCACCCGCGTGATCAACCACCTGCACCAGCTGGCGACAGAGGTGCTGCAGGGTCCCCCCAGCCCCAGGCCCGAGGACGCCCCACCCTCCAGCAGCACCAGCAGGTCCAGAAGGACGCGGCCGGCGGCCTGCCCCCCCAGCCGGGCGAGGGCTACGGGAGGAACTGTGTCCCGGTGATCCAGCGGGCCTACCCCCCCGGCAGCAGCGAGCAGAGCGGCAGCGACACGGACACGGACAGCGGCTACGGGGGCGAGCTGGAGAAGAGGCCCGAGTACTACCTCCAGGAGGGGGGGGGGCAGCTGAAGCGGTCGGCCGCGGACCGCCACGGCCCCGGCTCCATCAAGCAGGAGGGCGGCGGGCCCCACCGCAAGCGGCCCCGGGTGGAGTCCTCCGAGGACGAGTCGCTGTCGGGGGGGGAGTCCTCGTCCTCGTCCTCCAGCGGTCGCAGCAGCTACATGAGCGTGTCCCCCCACCAGCCCCCGCCGCCACACCCCCTCTGCATGCCCTTCTACCTGCTGCCCCCCTCCGCGGCCTCCTACCTGCCCATGCTGGAGAAGTGCTGGTACTCAGGGGCCATGCCCGTGATGTACCCCGGCGGGGGGGCCTCCGGGGACAGGGCCGCGCCCCCCCAGCACCTCCGGTCCTCCAGGGGCAGCTCTCCGGCCCCCAGCATACCTCAGACCCCCATGGACTCCCCGGCCCTCCTCCAGGCCCTGAAGCTGGTGCCCCCCCTCAACCTGGAGACCAAAGACTAAAGAGGCGGGAGGAGGGAGAACACAAACTAAAGACAAAGGACCACCTCCCGTCCTCTCCTCGCCCTGTCCTGCCGCTGTGGGCTCAGAGAACAGAAAAGAGGACATTTGTACGAGGGCATCTAGGAGAGAAGGATGGAGAGCGAGGGGATAACAGAGCGAGAGAAAGCGTCCATTCACACCCACGCTGGAAAGCTCCCCCCCCCCCCTCCCCTTTGTTCTTTGTTCTGAATGAATGTTAATGTACTCCACAGTGCTCAATGTAGATGGATCTCTCTCAGATGAATCTGTTCTACACACACACGCACGCACGCACGCACGCACACACGCACACACGCACACACACCACACACACACACCACACACACGCACACACGCACACACGCACACACACACACACGCACACACACCACACACACCACACGCGCACACACACACGGTTGAATGTAAAGGAGTTCTTTAGATGCTGCTGTTGACGTACACATGCTAAGGACGCAGGTGTGTCTCCGTTTGAGCCGTCGCTAAAAGACACCTCGTTTGTACGCATGGACTTTGTCGCACCAAATCATTTCACCCAAAGTTTGCTCGCTACGTACTCTAGGTCACACGTTACTATAAACCTAGGTGCCCTTTAACCCTGTGGCTAGGATCCTAAAACCAAGTGCTTGCTTAAGACCGCTCACGCGATGAGAGTACAGGCAGTCAAAGCAGGGGACGGTCAAAAGGCTCATGGGGCGGGGCCATTTCCTGACCACCTTGGACAAACTGTGAGCTAGCGTTCAGCTGGGTATTTTTTTTTTGTGTCGTTGTTAAGTTCACTTGTACATCTCTATTTTTGATACATGCTCCAGCACTCCACAGCGACAGAAGACGAGTGGAGCGTGGGCGATGTTGTATACTCAGAAACTATAAATATATATCTAGATACCTATATATATCTAGATATCTATATATATATATATATATATCTATATATACATATCTATCTATATAGACATCTAGATATATACTGTATGTATATATATATATATATATCTAGATATCTATATATATATATAGATATATATCTATATATACATATCTATCTATATAGACATCTAGATATATACTGTATGTATATATATATATACACATACATACTGTAGCACTGTGCTGGACCTAGTCTGCGTATTCAATTTCTTTATTTTTCAAAGTCAAACCAGGTGTTTGTTCATGCTGTTGCCTTTTACTTGTGAAACGCTGATGAACCTCAGATGTTGTTGTTCTCTGTGCTTTGTGTGAACTATTGCGGAGAGAAGTGAATGTAAACGTTCTAACAGAGGAATAGTTTTCTACAGAAAGAGGTTCTTGAGATTCTATATTTTGGGACCTACGCGAAAGATGTTTGATGTACATATTTTGTCAATACATGTTGATTATATAAGCGTACCAATAAAGTATTTTTCCTGTGGAAATTAGTTTTTGCTCGTTTTTTTGTAACTTTTGGAGAGCTGGAGGAGTGTGTGGTGTGTGGGGGGGGGGGGGGGGGGGGTGGGGGGGGGGGAGGGGGGGGGGGGGGGGGGGCGGGGGGGGGGGGGGAGGGGAGAGGGGGGGGGGGGGGGGGTGGGGAGGGGGGGGGGCGTGGGGGGGGGGGGGGGGGGGGGGGGGGGGGGGGGGGGGGGGGTGGGGGGGGGGGGGCATGTAACCAGTAACATGCCCCTCCTAGTAACAAGTGACGAGCCATCCAGTGTCATGGTCTTTAACCAGCAACCCACATCCACGTGGAGGGGAACAGGTGCGTAATGACGACATCCACAGTTCAATTTGAGCTACTTGTACTGACACTACCACTGCTCTAGATATATTTATTTACCAACACCGGTCTAATGCATCGTGTGAGGCGATTATTAATGAACTGCA
Source organism: Lota lota (assembly GCA_026745465.1). NCBI lineage: Eukaryota > Metazoa > Chordata > Actinopteri > Gadiformes > Lotidae > Lota > Lota lota. Next base: position 38,101 of record JACYXH010000427.1, on the reverse strand, counting down.
TATTTTCAACAGGTTTTATGGCTTTCAAGTTCTATAGTCAACTATAAACCATGACACACACACTAGTTCATATTGTTTCAATGATGGGATTGTTCCCTTGACTCTTATCTGAACAGTTTACGCAAGCACACACACCCTTGTCCTGACACCGTTGCTTCATCTGTTGAACCGGTGCAACGGCTCAGGCTGCCACCTATATATACACCTTCTTCCCGTATTTAAAAGGGTGTGTGCAATTTAGTCATTTTAAATCCACATTGCTATATTCGTATTTGAAGTGATTCAAATGTTTCTCCGTAACCGTTATCTTCCACGGTCTACCCGGAGGATCGTTAAATGCTGAATACGAGTTAAATGCTTCAATCAACTGTAGAAAACTACTCAAATGAGTAGTGGAGCATTAAGAAAAATAAGGTTTTCCAGATTGTGACCGTGAGCTAGAATACAACGTCATCGTCGATGCCTGTATTCTGTTGAGTGAGCTTGTATCGCCCCCAGGTGGACAAATATAGCACTTACACCCATTTATCTATGTTCTCTTCCTTTGACTGAGCAATAACTATTAACCTCAGCACAACAAAGACCAAAATACAAAACAAAATGTAATATCAGAATGCATTTAATCGTTTTTGTGGACAAATTTTTACAAATGCATAGGATGGCAATGAATGATGGACATGTGTTGCCTTAGAAATATTAAACACAAAAACTTGAATGCCACTAATAAAAAAAAACACCAGCACCATCTTTCCCAGCCGCTCATTCCACTGGTCACCACATCGGCGTCTGTTTAGTGTTTTGCCATGCCGGTGTATTTGTACTTGCAGAGCGTCTGCCTGTGCGAGCACAGCTTGAACCTGAGCATGCTGTGGTGGGAGTACAGAGCAGGACCGGACCATTCCCCGGACAGAGAGCTGGGCCGCAGGCTGAACACCTGCAGTGCGGGCAGCGGCCCCGGAAAAGAGGGGATTCCCAGGGGCAGGGCCCTGCGGTGGGGCTTCAAAGCTCTCTGCAGGGAGCAGGTCCTGGGGCTCAGTGGCTCGGCCTTGCTCTGGGGCTTGGCCTGTGGCAGGTGATCCGTGGAAGGCTCGGGGGAACAGAGCACAGTCCTGGGGACCAGGGCTACCCTGTCGTGGCTCCGACTCAGACCCAGGTGCCGGGCCTTCTGGCGGGGCTCAGTGCTCAACAGCACCGGGCGCTCTGGTGCCGATCTGTGGTAGGACCTGCTGCTCAGAGTGCGCCCCTCAAGCCGGCTCTTGGGATGCAGCGACGGCAGCGGCGTCTTCGTCTCCCTGGCAGGGGGCCGCCTCTTGCCCGATGGCTGGAGCGTCGAGGCCGGGTGGGGCCAGAGGCCGGGCGGTTTGTCTGCTGTTGGGGGGGTTTTGGGAACGTGTGGCGGCGACGGCTCCACAGAGGCCAGGCTTGCAGGAAGTAGATTAGAAAAGGAGGGTTGCCTGCGAGGCGCAGGTCGGGGCTGGACCGGTCTTAACGGAGCTCCTTCCACCAACAGGTTCATCCCGACATAGTGGGGGACATCCACGGCAGCCTTCAGAGAGCAGAACACAGAGGTTAGCGCGTGCTTGCGATGAAGCACAGGGAGATCCGTCGCCCAGCCCTTCCTACGAGTGAATGGTCGGGGTGTGCTACTCGGCCCCGTCAGGCTCCAAATGGCCGGCGAGTGAGTGACGGTCGTTCCAACCTGCTTGTAGAGGAGATGGAAGCCTCCGGTGTCGGCCGCGGGCTGTGCCCTCCAGTCCAACACCACCCTCAGCGTGTCCAGCTGCACCGCGGGGCAGAGGCGCGCCGTGGCGGCGGTGGTGGAGCACGCCATGGTGGGGCTGGCGTTGATCTCCAGCAGCCAGGGCCTGAGGTCCCGGCCCAGCATGAAGTCGGCGCCGTACAGCTCGAAGCTGGCCTTGCGCGGCTCCACCAGGTCCTGGGCGGTCCGCATGGCGCGGATGACCGCCTGCTGCATGCCCGGGACCACCAGCGCCCCCCACTGGGAGGCGCCCACACCCTGCTCCTGCAGGTAGGTCTGGAACTGAGCGCAGGACCACATGTTGTCCTCCGGGAGTCCTGGGTGGCGGCCCTGGGACGGCTGGAAGTGCTTCTGGATGGAGTTGTTACACAGGTGGACGGAGCTGTGGGGGGTGGAGGGGGGGGGGGGGGGTGGAGGGGTCGGTGTTCAGGAGAGGAGAGTGGAAAAGGAAAGAGTCTGCGTTATTTACTAAACGCGGTTGGTTCGTAACACTGGTTGAACTGTGATCCAATGCCGCCTTTACACCATTTGGTGTTTCAAATCCCACGGGTGTCGCACCTGTCCAGAGAGGTGGTGGAGTAGGGCTGTGTGGAGAAGCGCAGGTAGCACTCCTTGTAGAACCAGATGGTCAGCGGGTTCCAGTCGGTCACGAGGAACCACTGGCGGATGTCGAACTTGGTACCGTGAACCAGCAGGGGGCGCTCCAGGTACTTCTGGACCACCCACTTGCTTTCCTTGATCAAAGTTGAGTCACAGTTCACCAGAGTCAGGATGTCCTCCAGACGATTCATGCACATGATGCCTGCAGGGAGGGGGCCACAACATATAGCTCAACACAGGGAGGGGGCCACAACATATAGCTCAACACAGGGAGGGGGCCACAACATATAGCTCAACACAGGGAGGGGGCCACAACATATAGCTCAACACAGGGAGGGGGCCACAGCATATACTGTAGCTCAACTTTCAATAGGGTTCTGACAGTTTGTCCAGTGGAAAATAGTAACTATAGGTAAAAAAGGGTTAGAACCACAAGGAAGAGTGAGCCTCACCCCTTCCTCGGGACATGGCCCCTGGTTTGACGATCCAGATGTTGTGCAGTCCATCTGTGTCCAGCTGTGGGCAGACTTTCATGCAGTCTGGTTAACATTTTCTGGCAGGGCTCCACCAACTCCATGCCCCCTTTGATCAACGCTCCTCCACTACACAGAGAAATTGATCTTCAGTTAATCCCAATACAGACAAACAGCATTGTGTTAATACACATCCACAACATCCCATAATAATTGCAGCAGGGTTGACCCCCCCCCCCCCCCCCCCCCCCCCCCCCCCCCCCCCGAAGAGCAGACTCACTGCACAACCAGGTAGTAATCGTGCAGGAACTCCGCCCACTGCTGTTCCGTCAGCGAGGTGAACGTTTCCATGGCGACATCAATGTCCCCGTGCTCCAGGCTGTCGAGAAACTCCTGGCACACGTGCAGCGCGCTGTCAATCACTCCTGCAGCAACGAATCGACGCGCCGCTCGTCTGCATTGCCTCTCCCCGCCTGGACAGAGGGAGGACGGTTCTGATAAAGCACGTCGCCCGCGGAGCTGAGGGGATCTGATGCGCACGTGAAAGCAGACGGCCAGCGGCCCTTCTTAAAACGACGGGTTTTCGTTACTTAAATCAAATCACACGTTTTCAATATATAGAGCACGGTTTGTGCCAAACAGCGATACAACGTTTCCCACAAGTTAAGCAACACAACCAACACAGGAAATTTGTGTAAAAACAGTAAACGCCAACATTTAATTATTTGTTGCATTTGTTTTTCTTCCTTCACTTATTTCCTGGGTCTGATGAGCGATCCTAAACGTGTGTGTAGGATTTAGTGGCATCTAGTGGTGAGGTTGGAAATTGCAACCAACTGAACACTCGTATTAATGCGATTATACACTAATTAAAACATACATATTATGTTCAATTTCTGCCAAGTCCGTTCTGCTAAACTCTCCACACTGTACCTTTAACATCCATATGTTACTTGTGTTTCTGTTATTGGGGCATTACCCCCGCCCCCAGTGTCTCAGAGACACTGTCCTCAGTGTGTTCATTACCCCCCTGTGTCTCAGAGACACTGTCCTCAGTGTGTGCATTACCCCCCCCCCCCCGTGTCCCACTGTCCTCAGTGTGTGCATTACCCTCCCATGTCCCACTGTCCTCAGTGTGTGCATTACCCTCCCGTGTCTCAGAGACACTGTCCTCAGTGTGTGCATTACCCCCCATGTCCCACTGTCCTCAGTGTGTTCATTACCCTCCCGTGTCTCAGAGACACTGTCCTCAGTGTGTTCATTACCCTCCCGTGTCTCAGAGACACTGTCCTCAGTGTGTGCATTACCCCCCGTGTCCCACTGTCCTCAGTGTGTGCATTACCCTCCCGTGTCTCAGAGACACTGTCCTCAGTGTGTTCATTACCCTCCCGTGTCTCAGAGACACTGTCCTCAGTGTGTGCATTACCCCCCGTGTCCCACTGTCCTCAGTGTGTGCATTACCCTCCCGTGTCCCACTGTCCTCAGTGTGTGCATTACCCTCCCGTGTCTCAGAGACACTGTCCTCAGTGTGTGCATTCTGTTGATCTCCAACATCCAGGCGGCTCGCCTCCACCACATACTGCAGCAGACTGGAGCACGCTGTCCTCCTAAAGTCCTCTTCAGGACCACACACAGACAAACGGGGGAAGGAGCTGAGAGGAGTGGCGTACAAGGCATGGGTATGTAAAATGACCAGTCCTAAAGAAGTGTGAAGATGTTACGTCTGAAAGGGTCTGCTTATAGAGCGTACCTGTGAAGGCCTGCTTTTCATCCTGAGCACCTAGCCTGTAGCATCGTGGGAAAAAGCTGTCGGGGTCTGCTGTGTCGAACCACAGCAGGTTCTGCAGGTTGACACAAAGCCCTACCTGGAGACGAATCAAGAGGGGCACTTTAGACCGATTGAATTAAAGTGGAGCCAGGTTCAAAACGTCACTACCCATCATGCAGTTCTTAAAAGAGATGAGAGACCTTTGTGGTGAATGTGCCGGAATTAGCGTAATGGTTGGTCATCTGATCCTTGCGTAGAGACTTACAGTCTATGGAGTCCCTACGCGTGGTCCAGTACAGGTGGGCTGGCTCGTTCCGGACCAGGCGAGACTGAAACAACACGAGGAACATCAGTCATGTCTGTTGATTCCTGAATGGAGGATAAATCTGACCTGGCACTAATAACGAGGACATTTTTACATAGTAAGTTGTGAGCTCTCGATCCATTTTGATCTTACCATTAGGTTGTACATCCCACATAGTTCCTCCTCTTTGTCTGCTTCCTCTGAAAGCACATGACCTGGACATAAAGGGGTGTGTGTGTCTGTGTGTGTGTGTGTGTGTGTGTGTCTGTGTGTGTCTGGGAGGCAAGGGGGACCAGACTAGACCACACTTCCACAGGGAGATGTTCTACACACAAACCTTCCCACACCAATTAAAATCCAGAAAGTGTGAAAAGAAAGGAAACTGAATCCGAAGAGTGAGCCAACAGAACATTCAAGAAGGGTTTCCCTCACCAGCCACACACCGGCCCTCAGAGCCATCGACCCCATCTTCGTCTCCGTCATCGTCTCTTCATCGTCTTCGTCCCCGCTGTCTTTGGGGGCTCTCTGTGGGGGCGGGGTCAGACGCCTCTCCACCCAGCCGCGAGCCCTCAGGTCGGCCCGAACCACAGGGTACGGACCCTGGATGGTGAACACCTTCCCTTGCTGAGGAAGGGGAGAGGAGGAGAGAATACACTTAGGTAGGACCCCCTGGATTCACCTGCAACACGTCTCCACGGGGGAGAGACGTGGGGGGGAGGGGGGGGGAGGGGGAGGAGGGGGGAGGGGGTCCAGAGAGAGGGGCTGTTCAGTTTGGAAATCTTCCTCTCTCTCTCCCGCTTTTGTCTGCTCTCGCTCTTTACAGCTCCCAGATCGTACCCACGGCACCTCAAAGGGATGGAGAGGTGGGTAGATTTGAAACGTGCGTTCAGAGAGTGTTTGCTCACCTTCACTGCTTTCTCCGCCAGAGTCTTGGCCGTCTTCAGCCTTTCTGGGTTGATGACCGGCAGGCCGAGGACACTGCTGCGGCGGACCTTCCCTTGCATTTGAGGTGCTTTGGTCTCCAGTATCCCAGTCAGCTGTCAGACCACAGCCACGCGTTCACTGGGATTAGGACTACGAGTGTCTCTCAATGTGGGTGGAATTCTGCTAAAATGGCACGGCGATAAGTACGATTTGAACAAATGATTAGTATGATTAGGATTTTATGATTGTTATTACTACATTGTAATACATCTAGACTTTGGAGGCATATCAATATATACTTCACTTAATGTAAATACATATAATAACATAATAAATAACAGCCTGAGACTATGTAGCCTTCCTCAAAAACGAGGGAATCAGTCATCAGAATAGATAACGTTCACCTTATGTGCTCAATTAACTGGTCTACAAGCGCACATCCACAAGATGCGAGTTCAAGCTCAGACTCAATGTTGACATTTTCTCCGTGGAAACCCGTGGAAGCTTTCCCTGAGAACGCCCACGCTCTTTCAGACGTGTGTCCTTGGTGTGTGTGTGTGTGTGTGTGTGTGTGTGTGTGTGTGTGTGTGTGTGTGTGTGTGTGTGTGTGTGTGTGTGTGTGTGTGTGTGTGTGTGTGTGTGTGTGTGTGTGTGTGTGTGTGTGTGTGTGTGCTAAAGAATGTCAACGGTGGCACAACTAATTCTACGGACTAACCGACCGAATAGGACAAATGTTATTTCTGAATCAATGCTCACCCTGTGCGCTTACTATTTACTGGCTCAATCCATCCACACACGCAAGTTTTACCTTCTTCGTAGCGTGAACCGGCTGTATCACGCATGCGCAGTAGCGTCCCGTCGGCCAGAGTTTGTCCAGTCCCCATGACAACAGGACGCAATGCGTCCTGTTGTCATGATGTCATAATTCAGCATTATACAAACGTACGTAGCAGGGCTTTTAGAGATGGCTAATTAGCTCTGGTACGTAGGTGTTCAGCCCTGACATTAAGAACTATTAAACCTATCCGGTTCAGTTTGTCACCGTCAGACAAAAACGAATCCGTTAAAAGAAAAGAAAGTAAATAGGCCCATTTATGAATGGCCTGGATCCCTCCCCTTGAACCGTAGACATATTTATTTTTTGCCCATGCGCATGTGCACAATGTTGGCCCTGCACGTGGCCCTGCGATATCCGCGGCTATCAAGCACGTGACACCGAGTCGGTTTACCAGGAGCCGAAATGACCAAAATAGTTTGAAACGGTCATTCATCTCAAACTTGAACTATACGGAATCTGTGATTGTTTGTTTCCAAGCCTACAAAAGTTATTTGTCGACGTCTTTCTACTCCTCTGCATAAAAGAAACGTTGGGCATATTTATTCCACTCCCTATTAAAAACGATCAGAATCAGAAAAGCTTTCATGCCAAGTACGTTTTTTACACATACAAGGAATTTGTCTTGGTAATGTAGGTGCACGTCACATTCTCTAAAATAAGTTAAATAGGTTAAACAGAACAAACAATATAAGTATAAATATATGTATAAATATATACACACACACAGAACGTATAAAAAAAAGTATGAGAGTAAGAATTTAGATTACGTTTAAGATTTGACCTGTTTCACGTATTTTCCACAAGGTGGCCTTCGAAGCCTTGCCCACTGTGGTTTTCGGCAGATAGCCCACACCTTGCGTCGCCTACGACCTACGGCCTATTGTAGGGAGCAGACAATATTGTTCTGCAAATATCATCTCCTCGACCCGTTTTTAAAGATGTCAAGAACTCAAGAGATGGCTCCAAATCAGCGTTGCATGGCCTGTGTGAAATTAGTTTTTTTTAATCAAGAGGATAACACCAAAACGGAGATTTAGAATGCATTTAAAAGCTCAAACTGAACCCTAAAAACTTTAACCAACAGCCCATGCCAGTAGCGTTGCGGCCCTTGTTCCTGCGCGCTGATTGGCTGCCACCGAGTGATGCGCGCTGCGCGCTGTTGTCCATGCGAGGACTGGAGGATGAGAGCTCAGAGCGCGCGCGTCTCAGTGCAACGGTAGCAAAGCAGGGGGACATCTCCGTTTCTATGAAAAATATGTCAACGTTGACCATAGCCGGGGACATTCAAATGAACGTTACCCATTGGATCTGGATCGCTGCCTAACACCGTTCATTGACAACGTTGCAACCCGACGGTCTGCCGGCCGCACGACGGCTCGCGCACCCCCTGACTCCCGAGATCACAGAGCGTCCGACCAGCTCGTGCCATGCCCTCCGGAGCCGGCGAGGAGCCCGACAGCATCCTGAGCTATCAGGTAAAGTTGCACATAAGAGCTCCGTCCGTCGGTTCCTGCATCCAGAGAGGTGTTCATTCCGCGGGCCACAGAGCTCCGCCGCCGAGCCGCGCACCGCTGCACGCCAAGCTATTTCAGGCGGAGTGAAACGCCGTCGCTTTCAGCCGTCGGTTCTACGGGGTCGGAAAACGCCCGGCGGGCCTGTCTACTCCGTTCGATTTGGTTCCGAGTGAGGTCCGGCTGGCTGCCAAATAGAGGTTCTAGCCGATGATAGCTTTCATCTGTGAATTGTGGTTGACATGTGACGAGTTGAATCCTGTCGGGGGACGGGGTACCAGGTTGAGAGGCGGCAGGACGCGGCATCATTAGCGTTAGTTTTGTTGTTATTCTACCGACACGTGCACGGCGGGACGGACGGAACCGGATCATCACGTCGAGATGACCCGTGGTGTGATGATATGTTGGGTTATGTTATGGCATTTGTGAAAGCGTTGTCCCATCAGAAAGAACCCATTTATCTGTACAGGGTTACCAATCAAAAGCATTGATACATTTGAACGAACTAGTCTTGATCATAATAATAATATGAATGTACTTGACTACTTGTATTGTAGCACTGAGTGAAACACGTCGTAGTTACAAGTAGACCTACTAAGTGGCACCTACATAGGCCCGTGTATTTACCTCGCGCTCCTTTGGAAATAGCGCGCATGTTTTCTCAATTACCCTCAAATGACCTTGACGCCATCCGTACGCCTTCCCCATTAACGTGCCGCCGTTATGCCCGACCGAATGGGCCACTCCGTGCGCGTTGTCTTCCAGTGTAACGTCGTGGTCGGGCCGTAGCGTTCGTCTAATTTTCTCTAACGACCGTCACATTCAGGTGGCGGGGGAGATCCAGCCAAAGTAGCGGTCGTTATTGGTTCTTCAACACATACGACGTCTTTGTGCTTAGATGGAGCAGATACGGATGACCAGAAGTGTCTTGGAGTGCAACTGATGATGATCAGACCCCTGTTTATATTTTATTTTTTTAATGCTAGGATAAACTCTCCCGTATCCATATTGGACATATTGGAAGATCAGTGGAAGCACGTCACATCTTCTCCAGTTAAATGTGATGCTTGGTTTTTCCATGACTACATTCAGGATCACACCGTTATTCAACCAGGAGTGGACATGTTCCCCCTGAGCAGATGGTGTCTCAGCTTTGTTATCCTTCTCAATAGTTTTCTCGTCTGTTCTTGTATGTTGCGGGCGCGTTTATGAGAGTGTGGTTCCCCAGGATGCACATCTTAAATGTACATATTGCAGAAAGGGACAGAAAAAGCTGTTCCCCCCACCGTACACATCCAGTTGTTCTCACACTAACAACAGTGAGAAGAAACACAGAGCATGTGTTTTTTGGCGAGTACTCTTGGCAGTAGTGGTTGTAGCTAAACGCACACATTTGCGGTGAAGCCTACACGCACGGCAACGATCTGTGAGACACTCAGGGCTTGTTCTACACCAAATTGAACGCGTGCTTTGCAAACAACAAGGGAATGCAAAGTGATGCATCGATTCTCCAGGGGCCAACTGATGGCCCAGGGCCGTCCCTTTAAACCTTTTGTGTACCTTTTCCTTACTAATCATGCTAGAGGATTTCATACCTATTAGCCTTCTCGTGACATGCTTTACCCTGTAACATGCCGTACAGGTGCAGTACCATAACATAGTTTATAGCTCACCAAACCAAAGATAAACATCAGAATCAGAACGCTTGTATTGCCCATGTGTCGAGACATGCAGGAATGATTGGCCCAGGTGAATACAAAGAACATGCAAAGATAAACAGTGCAAAAAATATTATGCTTAATTAGACAACTGTGAAAGGAGTCTGTAAAGTTAATGTAATTATGCATGGATGTAAACATATCTTTCACTGTCCAACAAAAAACCCATAAATCCGGTGGAAAAATTGATAAGTGTTAAACTTTGTTCAATTCAACACAAGGACTTTTATTTTGGTACACCATGTATCGGTGAATGTGCGTATGTATCCAAGCATTAGGGGAGCACAGTGTCCCTGCATAGTGTCCCTTAAGAGTCGTGGCTCTGGTGTTGACGGAGCTGAACGGTGTCCCTCCTGCTGAGTCTGGCTACAACCCTAGGGGACATGGATGGAGACGGAGAGGTGTGACTCTGTAATGGAACAGATAGAAACACACACCACTGCGAATTCTGTCGGGCGGCATGATGAGCGTTTCCAAGAAGTGTTGGACGGTTCTAATTGGCTGAGCGATAATTGGTACAGGAGACTGAAAGTGGCCTTCCTGATTGAACTTTCAGCATGATGAGCGTTTCCAAGAAGTGTCGGACGGTTCTAATTGGCCGAGAGATAATTGGTATCGGGGACTGAAAGTGGCCTTCCTGATTGAACTTTCACTATAGCTCAATGCAATTCAAATGAGGTCCTTCAATGCACCCATCGTCCCCCTTTCTGTTGCATTAGGTTCTCTCCCCCAGATGATGAAGAGATAGATGAAGAGCTTAGGGTTAGAAGATACTGAGGGGGAAGTGGTGAATCGTGCGTTGTTTCTGTAATTTTAAGCAGAGACAGTTTGTTCATCCTGCACTGATTTCATAATTGAGTTACTGTAGTAGTGGCTATGAATGGGGTAAGACATTTTTGATATTGTGGTCGATATCCTCTCTCAGCAATGCTGGAGTTGCTTTGAAGGATCAGCTTGTTTTCGCCATAGTTGCGTGGGTCCTCGTGTAATTTGATCAACCTTGTTTCCTGTGACACCTTCTGCTATGAACGTCAAACCACACAAGTGATACAGGCCACAGTGAGTGATTGGTCTAGCCAGAGAGCATGCGCAGAGAAGACAGACAAGAATGTAGTCAGAGAAAGCCCCTTTACACAAACACACCTGTCCCTGCTCATCTCGCTAGCAGTAGCCTTTTCAAACCTGTCCTCCAGTATCCCCCGTCATTCATTCCCCAACTCATGTTTTCTACTCCTCACCCCTGTTGGTGTTGTGGCTGTCCTGACACTGCATGACTGGTCCTACCAGTGCTGAATGAGTCCCTAAGCAAGGGAGGATGTAGTGAGCTTGTCCCCTCAGACGCAGAGGCCAGGCTGGAAGTGACAGGCCCAGTGTTTCAGAGCAGGGTACGTTGCCCCCCCTGTCAGTTCAGCATGCCTCTGGGCCGAAGGACGCACGCAGACACACTTGGAAGAGGATCAGAGAAGTAGAGCGAGAACAGGGAAACAGAAGAGAGGAGAGGAGGAAGGGAAAGAGCAGAAGCAAGATGAATGACAGAAGGAACGAGAGAGAGAAAGAACGAAATAGCCCCACTTCAGGGGCTTTGAACGTTTGTACCTTGAGGGCTGAGGAGCGAGGGGGTCAGTGCAGCAGCCACATGAGTAATGTCTGCAGGTGCCAGACTCGTATCGGATGTGGGAAGCAGCGGGCTGCAGAGGTACTGCTGAACTACACGGGAGTCCAGTGTCCACGGCGGGCCTTAATCGATAAGCCCTCCTCCTGTCCATCAATCATTTCTCGACACGTTTTGCGGCTCTCTAGTTAATGTACGCCTCGCCAAAGAGTCTTAATTCACAAACGTACTCGAGTAAGTTTCAGCCGACACACACGTTTCTTTTTTATTTCATGCTGACGTGCGAGTGGGAAGCCAGGCGACGGTTGAAGAAGGGGTGTGATCAGCAGATCCAGCGCCGTGCGTCCTAGTGCTAGCTCTCTGCACTTCAATCCTCATTAGAGTCATCAGCAGGCCTGCGCTGCCCGGCCTCCCTGACACCCAGCCTCCATGACACCCGGCCTCCCTGACATCCGGCCTCCCTGACACCCGGCCTCCCTGACACCCGGCCTCCCTGACACCCGGCCACCCTGACACCCGGCCTCCCTGACACCCGGCCACCCTGACACCCGGCCACCCTGACACCCGGCCTCCCTGACACCCGGCCACCCTGACACCCGGCCTCCCTGACACCCGGCCTCCCTGACACCCGGCCTCCCTGACACCCGGCCTCCCTGTGTGCCTGATGGAAGGTAACTGCATTCTGGTCGCCGTTTATTGATCACCCTGCCCGGCCCGCACAAAAGGGGCCCGCTAATGATCCCTGGTCCATTGTTTGCTGGCGTGGAAACTAATTGAACTTCCTGTGAAACACCAGACTGGCTGTATGCACGTGGGCCATGGCGGATTTTTGCAACTGATGTTGGTGGAGTGAAATATGTAAAATAGTCAATGCATTGGAGAATGACATCAAACAAACTTCACTGGATAATCAAGTATTTTTCAAATGTATGAAAACAAGCCGAGAGTAAAAATGGACAGCAGAGCTGGCTAATATTGGCGGAGGGACTTGGCCGGGCTCCATCAGATTATTTTTATGTATCAATGCAGTGAAAATGTCCCCAGCTGTTGAATAATCCTCCTGCCATTTATTATCTATTCTCTGAGCCAAATAATGGGACAGCATCCACAGCCAATCCACTGGTTATGGAGCATCTCTGCTCAAACACCAGCCATCCACGCCACTGTAAGCCTCCCAGGTGCGGTTAGCACTGAACGTCATGTGGAAGACAGGAATTCAAGGACAGGCAGCCATTTTGGGCTCTAGCTATTGAGTCCTTTGACAGTGAGCGAGCTCCAAGCTGTGTGGGAAATGATAACAGTCTCCTAGCATGAGGACAGGAGCGAAGCAAAAGACACCGTTGCCGGGAGATGAAGGCAGCTCGCCATAAACAAATGGTTTCCACTGTCGGGTGGAAAATGCAACGTCCCATGAAAGCTCTATTACACGCACCCATACAGCTACAACGCAAGCAACGCACCGAGACCTTTCTCTGTTGAGTGTTTTTAATTGGCTGAGGACGATATTGGATCCCAGAGGAGATGTCTCGCATAACAGAGAGTCATAAACCTCCAAGGAACTCGAACCTGGGTGACTTGGCTGGTGAGGGGAGAAGGCCATGCTAGTTAGCAGACGGGATGGACGTGTCGGGGATACAGCGAGCTTTGCCTTGATGTGACGGAGCTATGGATATATTACTGAATAGAGATAATGCACAAACTATTACCCTAAAACCACCTTTTGTTTGAAAGGATTTCCCCTCAGTCTTGTTCCCTCTGTATTGTGGTCCAGCCAGGGTATTATTGAGTTAGGGAACATTTCCTACTCTCAAACACATTGATCATATCTGATGGTCTCCCATCCTTTTTAGGACCAAAAGCTTTTAGTCGTTATATCCTGCGCTCTCTCTCTCTCTCTCTCTCTCTCTCTCTCTCTCTCTCTCTCTCTCTCTCTCTCTCTCTCTCTCTCTCTCTCTCTCTCTCTCTCTCTCTCTCTCTCTCTCTCTCTCTCTCTCTCTCTCTCTCTCCTTCATTATGGGTGAGTAAAGCTCTGACTAATGGAGTTGACTATACAGCCTGCAGCCCAACCCACACACGGCATGCTGGGCTTACGTCTCCGTTCAAGAGTTTGCTGCTTCACAGCTGCACTGACTGATAACAGCCAAAGTCTGTGTGTGTGTGTGTGTGCGCTTAAGTGTGTGTACCTGGTGAAGTGTTTTTTTTGTGTGGTTGTGTGTGTGCGTGTGAAGAGGAGGAACGACTAGGAGATAATTAAGTATGTTATTTTTCCCCCTCTTTAAGAATGTTTGCATCTCACCTGTATGACTTCAGTATTAGATTAACCGTTTACTGATTTATTGTGGAATATGGATTGGATTTGGGGTATTTATTGCCTAAACATTATGATAAATAAATAAAAAGACAGTCCTACCTCTCAGTCCTAGTTAACAGTGGTCGGGGGTTTTGCTCACTGTTATTCTCTTTGGCTAAAAGCATCTTCTAACTGGCTGAATAGTAAAAGGCGCTACTCTGCATAACAGCTTCATGGCACAGACGTCAGCAATCCTAGCGCTAACCACACGCTATTATGAGGGTAACGCAACACTGCAAAAGAACTAAGAAGACCGCCTGAGATAGGAGAACTGGCCAGTCATGAAAAGATGAAGAGATCTTCATAATGTTATGCTTCCGGGACAGGAAGTATGGTTATGTTATGCTTCTGGGACAGGAAGGACTGTTATGTTATGCTTCTGGGACAGGAAGTACGGCTATGTTATGCAATGACATGTACAACCCGTACCCCAATAAGTGAGTACATGGGAACATCGCAGCCCATGGCTCTAAAGCTCACAAGGGACCGTCTCTCCTCAAATGCTGTCCCCACATTCTAAGCCAAAGGAGAGTGGGTTAGCTGACATGGATGACTCCTCTCTGCTTTATTAATAAGACACACCAGGAGGTTGTGTGGTGGGACCTCCATGGCACCCAGCTGTGAATTCACCGCAGGCAGGAGGTTGATTGTTGGCATGATAAAGCGGTTCTCCACAGGGCAGTCAGCACTTGTATGTTCTGGTGTCATGTGGCTGGTTCTTTTTGGAGAACTCAGCACCATCAATAAAATGGAGAGAACATTGCTTGTCTATTCCAGAGCCACGGAATAGACAAGCAATGTCTTGAACAATAGATGAAGTGATAATTTCAAAGTGGCAGTTATTCATGGCGGTGCTTCAGGGAAGGAAGATTAAAATGTATTTTTGCCTCTTTTTATTTTAGCCGTCCAAGGCAGGCCTGGTTCTGGCATTGGTTGCCAGCTGGATATCAGACACAACAATCAGGGGGAAAGGCTGCAGAACAGAGATTGGAGCTCTTTAGCGGCGCTTATGGCACCATGGCACTAGCGGTGGGGATGCTGAATGACACATCCACACTCTCACACAAAGGCGCTTACATGTGCACACACACACACACACACACACACACACACACACACACACACACACACACACACACACACAACACCACATACAGCCCAGGTTGGCTCTGCTCCAATATCATGATCTGTCAGGGGTTTCAGAAAGACCCTGAGTGGCTTATGCCTGTGATTTAGAGCCTGTTATTGCACACACACACACACACACACACACACACACACACACACACACACACACACACACACACACACATAAACCTCCACACACATACACCCATGCACACACACACACACACACATAAACCTCCACACACATACACCCATACACACGCACACACACACATAAACCTCCACACGCATATACCCATACACACGCACACACACATAAACCTCCACACACATACACCCATACACACGCACACACACATAAACCTCCACACACATACACCCATACACACGCACACACACATAAACCTCCACACACATACACCCATACACACGCACACACATAAACCTCCACACACATACACCCATTCACACACACACACACACATAAACCTCCACACACATACACCCATGCACACGCACACCATCACTGCAGACATGTGACACTTGTTTGGCATTTTGATCTATCTTTCTATCCTCCATCCATCATCTGTCCCTACTCACTTCTGTAAGAGAGATGAACTTTGTTCATTGTTCCATTGTTCTACACTCTTAGCCAGACTCTGTCTCTGTTCTCTCTCTCTCCAGTCAACATCTGCATCGCTTTCTGTCCACAGGACTATTCTATTAGAAATAGAATAGTTCTCATTTATTGTATGGTTGGTTAGCTGTGTGTGTTAAACGTGCATGTGTTCAGCTAGAGTGTGTGTGTTTGTCTGTCTTTGTGTGTGTGTGTGTGTGTGAGTGCGTGTGCGTGCATTCAGTGACTTGTTAAAGGGTTACCGACCTTTTGATGCACATTTCGCAGCTTACATAATCCACGTCGAGGCGGAAGAAAGATTAAACACACACTGTACGTAGAAACAACACCAAATATAGATGAGTCTTATCACAGCCACAGTAGCACCCACAGAACCCCGACCAGACCCTGGGGGACGTAGGGAGACGTCAGTAGGCCTCCTGCATGTCTAGCTCACAGCAGCTTGTGATATTGATCTGGTCTACATACAGCATCAACTGTATGTTTGCGTATCCTGTTTGCCACTCAATTAATTTGTGTCCTTGTCACTACAGTTTGTTATTATATCCGTTAACTCTGAAATATCTTCTAATCACCTTTCATAAGAACTATAACGCAACATCGGTGATGGTAATGCTACATACATGCTTGATATGGTCATATCTGAAGTCATGTTTGATTTCTTCACACATGGAGACATGTCGATTTGGAATATGCCAGTTAAATGGATTTTACACACACATGAATCATGTGAAGCATCAGATTGTATAACACATGAATTATATAATGTATTATCGTTATATTCATTGTAAGTAGGCCTAACATTTGAGGAATACATTGCAGTGTATGGTCTAGTGTCAACAAAAAATTATAAGCCAACAGGAGAAACAGACATTACAGTCTACAGTCTATTCATGGTGCCCCCTAGTGGAGACCATTGAAACCATTATGTTTCCGTGGTTTTATTCTGGGACATCACACAGAGCGGAGGACTCAGACACAGCAGCTATGTGTGGCAGTAGCCGTCCCTTCTGGATGGATCACCAGGATCATTTGATTCGATTTGTGAGTGTGTGTGTGTGTGTGTGTGTGTGTGTGTGTGTGTGTGTGTGTGTGTGTGTGTGTGTGTGTGTGTGTGTGTCATGCCAGACACCATGAGAATATCCCTGCCCGGAAGGTTCTGCCTCTTGATGAGTTCCCAGCCGTCCAGTAAGCCAGCGGCTCTCATGTTCAGTCTGTAGCCTCTCTATGGAAGGACCTCCAGACATCACATGACCTTTCAACCCTCCCTGACACACTGTGGACAGACTGTTCCAAAAGCTGCTTAGGGAAGTTTCTGCTTCATCCTTACTGGAATACTGTTAGCATTACATGGTCTAAGTAATTAATGTATTTATGTATGTGTGTGTGTATCTGTGGTGTGTGTGTGTGTATGCGTGTGTGTGTCTATGTGCATATGTTTGGTGTGTGTATGTTGTGTGTGTGTGTCTATGTGCATATGTATGTGTGTGTGTGTCTGTTCAAATGTTTGTGTGTGTGTGTGTGTCTATGCGCATATGTTTGTGTGTGTGAGTGTGTGTGTGTGTGTGTCTATGTGCATATGTATGTGTGTGTGTGTGTGTCTCTATGTGAATATGTTTGTGTGTGTATGTGTGTGTGTGCCTGTGTGTGTGTCTGTGTCTCTATGTGCATATATATGTGTGCCTGTGTGTGTGTGTGTGTGTCTCTCTATGTGCATATGTTTGTGTGTGTGCCTGTGTGTGCGTGTGTATGTGCGTGTGTGTGTGTGTCTATGTGCATATGTGTGCCTGTGTGTGTGTGTCTGCAGAGGCCTGATGAGGAGGTGGTGCTGGACCAGGGCGGTACCAGCTCCGTGCTCAACATCCACTATGAGAAGGAGGAGCTGGAAGGTGGGTGCCATGTGGACCTCCAGCCGTGATGAGGCTGCAGCTGTTTGGGCAGGAACAGCCCTCTCAGCAGCTCATGGCTAATTAACGAGACGGCGAGTGCATGCGCCCTCAATGGGGCTGACATTATCCACCAGGATATTCATATCACGGTTGTTCCTAGCCCTGGGCTATTTAACGTCGGAGGACTTTTAAAGTGTCTTACAGGACATGCGTTCTACATTTGTCCTTTGGTTCCAACGCCTTGTGATGAGCTGAATAGAGATGCGTACATTCATTCCTCCACCAGCTGAAGGGTCTTCTGACGTCTGGGGGGCCTTGAGGGCCGTAGTAGCGTGATAAATGGTGTGTTGGCCCTCCCTCCCCAGGCCACAGGACTCTCTTCGTGGGGGTCCGCATGCCGAGGCAGGGCCACCGCCACCACAAGCCTCACGGCTCCAGGCACCGCAAGAGAGACCGGAGGGCCAGCGGCCTCGCCTCCCAGGAGGCCTCCCAGCCCAGCGAGGCCTCCCACGGTACACACACACGTATACACATACACACACACACACACACGTATACACATACACACACACGTATACACACACACACAC
>JACYXH010000427.1:12500-15000 GCA_026745465.1 Lota lota | reverse complement strand
AGTCAGCTGTGATACCATGCGATAACCCTGGTATGAACCACGCTAACCTGGTTAGTAGTATAATGCACACCAGCAATAAAAACTGAAACTGTGAAAAGTATTTGAAGATTTGGGAAAGAGACCAGAGTGATCGGGTGAATGAATCAATGCAGTACTTTTTTAAACACTGCAGACAAAACCCTGAGCAAGAAATGAAATAAATAATAGGAATACATATAAATGTTATATCTGCAGAAGGTGTGAAAACCAGAATATGAATCATTTTAGTAGTACAGTATCTGAAGCCAACTGCCAACTAAATACATTTTGTACGTGTGTGTGTGTGTGTCTGTGCGTGTGTATACGTGCGTGGGTGTGTGCATATGTTTGTATGTGCGTGTGTTTGTATACGTGTGTGTATATGTGTGTGTGTATACGTGTGTGTATATATATGTGTCTGTGTGTATACTTGTGTATACGTGTGTATATACGTGTGTGTGCATGTGTATATGTGTGTGTGTATGTATACGTGTGTATGTGTGTGTGTATATATATGTGTGTGTGTATACATGTGTGTGTGTATATGTGTGTGTGTGTATACGTGTGTGTATATATATGTGTGTGTGTATACATGTGTGTGTATATGTGTGTGTGTGTATACGTGTGTGTGTGTATATGTGTGTGTATATGTGTGTGTGTATACGTGTGTGTGTATACGTGTGTGTGTGTGTATATGTGTGTGTATATGTGTGTATACGTGTGTGTGTGTATACGTGTGTGTGTGTATACGTGTGTGTGTGTATACGTGTGTGTGTGTGTGTACGTGTGTATGTGTGTGTGTATATATGTGTGTGTGTATACGTGTGTGTGTGTGTATACGTGTGTGTGTGTGTATACGTGTGTGTGTGTATACGTGTGTGTGTGTGGTCTGCAGACATGGTGTTGGACCACCAGGAGACCTCCCATGAGCTGGACGACAGCGTGCGTGTGAGGGTCCGCGAGGCGCTGCTGAAGAGACACCACCACCAGAACGACAAGAAGAAGAGCACCCTGATCCCCATCGTCCGCTCCCTGGCCGAGGGCTCCCGCAAGCACTCAGAGACCCACCTCAGCGGTACGGGCCCCTGGGGAGAGGCAGAGGGGAGAGGCAGAGGGGAGAGGCAGAGGGGAGAGGCCCCTGGGGAGAGGCAGAGGGGAGAGGCCCCTGGGGAGAGGCAGAGGGGAGAGGCAGAGGGGAGAGGCCCCTGGGGAGAGGCAGAGGGGAGAGGCAGAGGGGAGAGGCAGAGGGGAGAGGCCCCTGGGGAGAGGCAGAGGGGAGAGGCAGAGGGGAGAGGCCCCTGGGGAGAGGCAGAGGGGAGAGGCAGAGGGGAGAGGCCCCTGGGGAGAGGCAGAGGGGAGAGGCCCCCGGGGAGAGGCCCCTGGGGAGAGGCCTCTGGGGAGAGGCAGAGGGGAGAGGCCCCTGGGGAGAGGCAGAGGGGAGAGGCAGAGGGGGGAGGCAGAGGGGAGAGGCCCCTGGGGAGAGGCCCCTGGGGAGAGGCAGAGGGGAGAGGCAGAGGGGAGAGGCCCCTGGGGAGAGGCAGAGGGGAGAGGCAGAGGGGAGAGGCCCCTGGGGAGAGGCAGAGGGGAGAGGCAGAGGGGAGAGGCCCCTGGGGAGAGGCAGAGGGGAGAGGCCCCCGGGGAGAGGCCCCTGGGGAGAGGCCCCTGGGGAGAGGCAGAGGGGAGAGGCCCCTGGGGAGAGGCAGAGGGGGGAGGCAGAGGGGGGAGGCAGAGGGGAGAGGCAGAGGGGAGAGGCAGAAGAGAGATGCAGAGGGGAGAAGCAGAGGGGAGAAGCAGAGGGGAGAGGCAGAGGGGAGAAGCAGAGGGGAGAGGCAGAGGGGAGAGGCAGAGGGAGAGAGAGAGGGAGAGACAGAGAGAGACATGGAGGTGGGAGAGAAACCAGGAGGGAAGGAGGAAAGGAAATGGGGAGAGAAACAGAGAGGGAGGCTGATGGCAGAGAGAGGTAGAGAGACAGAGAGAGATAGATAGAGAGAGATGGTGAGAGAGGTAGAGAGAGAAATGGGAGAGAAACTGCAAGGGAGGGAGGGAGATGGTCAGAGAGAGGTACAGAGAGACAGGGAGAGGGCTAGGGAGGGTGAGAGAATGTAGATAGCAGCTGGCAGAGATTGGTTCTTTACACATGAAAGTGAGAAAGAGGACATGGTGGGCTGTTCTAATTAGAAAATGGGAGGGACGCGTAGGCAGAGATTTCTGTTGAAACGAGAGATTCAATTAGTTTCAAAGATTATTATGTGATCCCAATTTGACTCTGACACAGAGACACACATGAGATCCTTCAATAATAGAATGAGGACCAAGTGATGGTGTAACAATGTTCACGCCACGCTCCTGGCGTAAAAGCCACCTAGGTGGCTTTTACCGGCTCCTCCATAACGAGGGCGCAGGGTGGTGGTGTTGGAACCCGTTTATTGTGGAGTTTGAGTATAGTGATACACAGCAAGAGGTGTACCGTCCGCATTCACAA
>JACYXH010000426.1:1267500-1269815 GCA_026745465.1 Lota lota | reverse complement strand
ACCCACAGAACCCCGACCAGACCCTGGGGGACGTAGGGAGACGTCAGTAGGCCTCCTGCATGTCTAGCTCACAGCAGCTTGTGATATTGATCTGGTCTACATACAGCATCAACTGTATGTTTGCGTATCCTGTTTGCCACTCAATTAATTTGTGTCCTTGTCACTACAGTTTGTTATTATATCCGTTAACTCTGAAATATCTTCTAATCACCTTTCATAAGAACTATAACGCAACATCGGTGATGGTAATGCTACATACATGCTTGATATGGTCATATCTGAAGTCATGTTTGATTTCTTCACACATGGAGACATGTCGATTTGGAATATGCCAGTTAAATGGATTTTACACACACATGAATCATGTGAAGCATCAGATTGTATAACACATGAATTATATAATGTATTATCGTTATATTCATTGTAAGTAGGCCTAACATTTGAGGAATACATTGCAGTGTATGGTCTAGTGTCAACAAAAAATTATAAGCCAACAGGAGAAACAGACATTACAGTCTACAGTCTATTCATGGTGCCCCCTAGTGGAGACCATTGAAACCATTATGTTTCCGTGGTTTTATTCTGGGACATCACACAGAGCGGAGGACTCAGACACAGCAGCTATGTGTGGCAGTAGCCGTCCCTTCTGGATGGATCACCAGGATCATTTGATTCGATTTGTGAGTGTGTGTGTGTGTGTGTGTGTGTGTGTGTGTGTGTGTGTGTGTGTGTGTGTGTGTGTGTGTGTGTGTGTCATGCCAGACACCATGAGAATATCCCTGCCCGGAAGGTTCTGCCTCTTGATGAGTTCCCAGCCGTCCAGTAAGCCAGCGGCTCTCATGTTCAGTCTGTAGCCTCTCTATGGAAGGACCTCCAGACATCACATGACCTTTCAACCCTCCCTGACACACTGTGGACAGACTGTTCCAAAAGCTGCCTAGGGAAGTTTCTGCTTCATCCTTACTGGAATACTGTTAGCATTACATGGTCTAAGTAATTAATGTATTTATGTATGTGTGTGTGTATCTGTGGTGTGTGTGTGTGTATGCGTGTGTGTGTCTATGTGCATATGTTTGGTGTGTGTATGTTGTGTGTGTGTGTCTATGTGCATATGTATGTGTGTGTGTGTCTGTTCAAATGTTTGTGTGTGTGTGTGTCTATGCGCATATGTTTGTGTGTGTGAGTGTGTGTGTGTGTGTGTCTATGTGCATATGTATGTGTGTGTGTGTGTGTCTCTATGTGAATATGTTTGTGTGTGTATGTGTGTGTGTGCCTGTGTGTGTGTCTGTGTCTCTATGTGCATATATATGTGTGCCTGTGTGTGTGTGTGTGTGTCTCTCTATGTGCATATGTTTGTGTGTGTGCCTGTGTGTGCGTGTGTATGTGCGTGTGTGTGTGTCTATGTGCATATGTGTGCCTGTGTGTGTGTGTCTGCAGAGGCCTGATGAGGAGGTGGTGCTGGACCAGGGCGGTACCAGCTCCGTGCTCAACATCCACTATGAGAAGGAGGAGCTGGAAGGTGGGTGCCATGTGGACCTCCAGCCGTGATGAGGCTGCAGCTGTTTGGGCAGGAACAGCCCTCTCAGCAGCTCATGGCTAATTAACGAGACGGCGAATGCATGCGCCCTCAATGGGGCTGACATTATCCACCAGGATATTCATATCACGGTTGTTCCTAGCCCTGGGCTATTTAACGTCGGAGGACTTTTAAAGTGTCTTACAGGACATGCGTTCTACATTTGTCCTTTGGTTCCAACGCCTTGTGATGAGCTGAATAGAGATGCGTACATTCATTCCTCCACCAGCTGAAGGGTCTTCTGACGTCTGGGGGGCCTTGAGGGCCGTAGTAGCGTGATAAATGGTGTGTTGGCCCTTCCCTCCCCAGGCCACAGGACTCTCTTCGTGGGGGTCCGCATGCCGAGGCAGGGCCACCGCCACCACAAGCCTCACGGCTCCAGGCACCGCAAGAGAGACCGGAGGGCCAGCGGCCTCGCCTCCCAGGAGGCCTCCCAGCCCAGCGAGGCCTCCCACGGTACACACACACGTATACACATACACACACACACACACACGTATACACACACACACACGTATACACACACACACACGTATACACACACACACACGTATACACACACACACACACGTATACACACACACACGTATACACACACACACACACACGTATACACACACGTATACACACACACACATATACTCACACGGCCTCCCACGGTACACACACACACGTATACACACACACACATGTATACACACACATGCATGCACACACAAACGTATACCCACACACACAC
>JACYXH010000426.1:1260000-1262500 GCA_026745465.1 Lota lota | reverse complement strand
ACTTGTGTATACGTGTGTATATACGTGTGTGTGCATGTGTATATGTGTGTGTGTATGTATACGTGTGTATGTGTGTGTGTATATATGTGTGTGTGTATACATGTGTGTGTGTATATGTGTGTGTGTGTATACGTGTGTGTATATATATGTGTGTGTGTATACATGTGTGTGTGTATATGTGTGTGTGTGTATACGTGTGTGTGTGTATATGTGTGTGTATATGTGTGTGTGTATACGTGTGTGTGTATACGTGTGTGTGTGTGTATATGTGTGTGTATATGTGTGTATACGTGTGTGTGTATACGTGTGTGTGTGTATACGTGTGTGTGTGTATACGTGTGTGTGTGTGTGTATGTGTGTGTGTATATATGTGTGTGTGTATACGTGTGTGTGTGTATACGTGTGTGTGTGTGTATACGTGTGTGTGTGTATACGTGTGTGTGTGTGGTCTGCAGACATGGTGTTGGACCACCAGGAGACCTCCCATGAGCTGGACGACAGCGTGCGTGTGAGGGTCCGCGAGGCGCTGCTGAAGAGACACCACCACCAGAACGACAAGAAGAAGAGCACCCTGATCCCCATCGTCCGCTCCCTGGCCGAGGGCTCCCGCAAGCACTCAGAGACCCACCTCAGCGGTACGGGCCCCTGGGGAGAGGCAGAGGGGAGAGGCAGAGGGGAGAGGCAGAGGGGAGAGGCCCCCTGGGGAGAGAGGGGAGAGGCAGAGGGGAGAGGCCCCTGGGGAGAGGCAGAGGGGAGAGGCAGAGGGGAGAGGCCCCTGGGGAGAGGCAGAGGGGAGAGGCAGAGGGGAGAGGCCCCTGGGGAGAGGCAGAGGGGAGAGGCCCCCGGGGAGAGGCCCCTGGGGAGAGGCAGAGGGGAGAGGCCCCTGGGGAGAGGCCCCTGGGGAGAGGCAGAGGGGAGAGGCAGAGGGGAGAGGCCCCTGGGGAGAGGCAGAGGGGAGAGGCAGAGGGGAGAGAGGCCCCTGGGGAGAGGCAGAGGGGAGAGGCAGAGGGGAGAGGCAGAGGGGAGAGGCCCCGGGGAGAGGCCCCTGGGGAGAGGCAGAGGGGAGAGGCAGAGGGGAGAGGCCCCTGGGGAGAGGCAGAGGGGAGAGGCAGAGGGGAGAGGCCCCCGGGGAGAGGCCCCTGGGGAGAGGCCCCGGGGAGAGGCAGAGGGGAGAGGCCCCTGGGGAGAGGCAGAGGGGAGAGGCAGAGGGAGAGGCAGAGGGGGGAGGCAGAGGGGAGAGGCAGAGGGGAGAGGCAGAAGAGAGATGCAGAGGGGAGAAGCAGAGGGGAGAGGCAGAGGGGAGAAGCAGAGGGGAGAGCAGAGGGGAGAGGGGAGGGGAGAGGCAGAGGGAGAGAGAGAGAGACAGAGAGAGACATGGAGGTGGGAGAGAAACCAGGAGGGAAGGAGGAAAGGAAATGGGGAGAGAAACAGAGAGGGAGGCTGATGGTCAGAGAGAGGTAGAGAGACAGAGAGAGATAGATAGAGAGAGATGGTGAGAGAGGTAGAGAGAGAAATGGGAGAGAAACTGCAAGGGAGGGAGGGAGATGGTCAGAGAGAGGTACAGAGAGACAGGGAGAGGGCTAGGGAGGGTGAGAGAATGTAGATAGCAGCTGGCAGAGATTGGTTCTTTACACATGAAAGTGAGAAAGAGGACATGGTGGGCTGTTCTAATTAGAAAATGGGAGGGACGCGTAGGCAGAGATTTCTGTTGAAACGAGAGATTCAATTAGTTTCAAAGATTATTATGTGATCCCAATTTGACTCTGACACAGAGACACACATGAGATCCTTCAATAATAGAATGAGGACCAAGTGATGGTGTAACAATGTTCACGCCACGCTCCTGGCGTAAAAGCCACCTAGGTGGCTTTTACCGGCTCCTCCATAACGAGGGCGCAGGGTGGTGGTGTTGGAACCCGTTTATTGTGGAGTTTGAGTATAGTGATACACAGCAAGAGGTGTACCGTCCGCATTCACAACACAAACCATACTCACGTGCGCTCACGTGCGCTCACGTGCACTCACGTGCGCTCACGTGCACTCACGTCTGGCCCCAGCAGGTTCGTGCGTGTCTGCTCAGCCCCCCCCTGGCCACCTAGAGGTGAAGAACGGTACTGCGCAGGACAGCACCCCGGTGGACCTCAGCAAGGTGAGCACACTGGGGCACCTGTGTGTGTGTGTGTCTGTGTGTGTGTGTGTGTGTGTGTGTGTGTGTCATGTGTTTTCTGTCGTAGTGATTTTCAGTGCTGATTCGATTTTCATGTGTTTGTAGCACTCTTACTTATTTGAAAAGTGTCATCTGCTGATCTTGACCGTTTCATTGTTTGTAAACCTGCGTCGATTTCCAAAGTGTGATCTGCAGGTCAATATACAGCAGCTAAACTAGAGCACCCCCTAGGGACAGACTGGGGGCGCTACATCACGTTAAATGGCGGTCCTCCATCAGGCCGTCTGTGTGGGCGTTCCTAGGGCTGCCAGGCTCCTGAGATGATGAGTCTGT
>JACYXH010000426.1:1242500-1247500 GCA_026745465.1 Lota lota | reverse complement strand
GAGAGACAGAGAGAGAGAGAAGCAGAGAGACAGAGAGAGAGAGAAGCAGAGACAGAAGGACAGAGAGAGGGAGCGAGAGACAGACAGAAGGAGAGAGGGAGAGACAGAAGGAGTGAGAAAGGGAGAGCCAGAGAGAGAGAGCCAGAGAGAGACAGAGCGAGCATGACCCCTCTACCTTGTGCTGTGACCCCCAGCCCACCAGGAGCGACCGGGGCTGGCTGATGAACCCGATTGGACGGAACCCCTGGTGGACGGTGCTGGCCGCCTCCATCCCCGCGCTGCTCTGCACCATCCTCATCTTCATGGACCAGCAGATCACCGCCGTCATCATCAACCGCAAGGAACACAAGCTGCTGGTGGGTCCTCCAGACCCCCAGAACCACTTCCTGTGATGACACAGAACCACTTCCTGTGATGACACAGAACCACTTCCTGTGACGAGGTCACCCCCCCACCCCGACCCCGTCACAGAACCACTTCCTGTGACGAGGTTTCAACTGAGTGTTAACTGACAGTATTAACATGACATTTGCTCTAGGTTTATCTATTACGCAGTAGTAAATTCTATCTTTTGTACTAAAGTGTCTTAACGGGCGCTTAGCGTGTGAAGGAATTACCTTCATCAGCGTGCCGGATGATAAGAGGGATTCTCACCACGCTGCCCGTTCTAGTGCCATTAAACCCTACGCTTGGTTGAATGTCTTTCAGCATTCAGATCATACTATGACATAACGACACGATCAGCTGCTTGCTCACGTCTGACGGCACCGCCCCCCCCCCCCCACCCCCGCCCCCGCCCCCGCCCCCTGCTGTGTTGCAGAAGGGCTGTGGCTACCACCTGGACCTGCTGATGGTGGCGGTGATGCTGGCCGTCTGCTCCATCATGGGCCTGCCCTGGTTCGTGGCGGCCACGGTGCTCTCCATCTCCCACGTCAACAGCCTGAAGCTGGAGTCCGAGAGCTCGGCCCCCGGGGAGCAGCCGCGCTTCCTGGGCATCCGGGAGCAGCGCTTCACCGGCCTGCTCATCTTCCTGCTCATGGGCTGCTCCGTCTTCATGACCGGAGCGCTGCAGGCGAGTCTGGCACCCCCTGCTGGCCGCTCCGGGGAACACACGCACAGATCAGCACGCGTTGACAGGCGATCTTGGTGTTGTGACTGTGGTGATCTTGACGATGTTTCTTTGTGCGTTTCTTTTCAATACAGTTTATTCCCATGCCAGTGTTGTACGGCGTCTTCCTCTACATGGGCGCCTCCTCGCTGAAGGGCATCCAGGTAGAGTCACATGACCTCCTCACATACAGGTAGTCACATGACCTCCTCACATACAGGTAGTCACATGGCCTCCTCACATACTGGTAGTCACATGACCTCCTCACATACAGGTAGAGTACCACGGCCTCCTCACATACAGGTAGAGTCACATGACCTCCTCACATACAGGTAGAGTACCACGGCCTCCTCACATACAGGTAGAGTACCACGGCCTCCTCACATACAGGTAGTCACATGGCCTCCTCACATACAGGTAGTCACATGGCCTCCTCACATACAGGTAGAGTACCACGGCCTCCTCACATACAGGTAGAGTACCACGGCCTCCTCACATACAGGTAGAGTACCACGGCCTCCTCACATACAGGTAGAGTACCACGGCCTCCTCACATACAGGTAGAGTACCACGGCCTCCTCACATACAGGTAGTCACATGGCCTCCTCACATACAGGTAGTCACATGGCCTCCTCACATACAGGTAGTCACATGGCCTCCTCATATACAGGTAGTCACATGGCCTCCTCACATACAGGTAGAGTACCACGGCCTCCTCACATACAGGTAGTCACACGGCCTCCTCACATACAGGTAGTCACATGACCTCCTCACATACAGGTAGTCACATGACCTCCTCACATACAGGTAGTCACACAGTCTCAGGACCTGGTTCCTACATGGTAGTGATTCCCAGACTTCATGTGTCCATGGAGAGGCAGACAGACAGGAACAGTGATGTGTAGTCAGGGCTAGATGATGGCTGTGCTGATGTCACCTCACCCACTCTCCCCGGACTCACCCGGTCCCAGCAGGGGACTTGTTCCACTTCCCAGATGTGGTCATTTCCTTTGTGCCTGTTTCTCCATCATTTAATCCAACTCCATTTAATGCCCCCGGACCTTGCACATCAATTATCTCGTTATCTCCATCTGTCTGTTTGTGTGTGCGTGTGCGTCTCTCTCGCTCTCTCTCTGGCTGTCTCTCTCTCTTTCTGGCTCTCTCTCTCTCTCTCTGTCTCTCTCTCTCTCTGTGTCTCTGTGTCTCTCTCTGTGTCTCTGTGTCTCTCTCTCTCTCTGTCTCTCTCTCTCTCTCCGTCTCTCTCTCTCCGTCTCTCTCTCTCTCCATCTCTCTGTGTCTCCGTGTCTCTCTCTCTGTGTCTCTGTCTCTCTCTCCGTCTCTCTCTCTCTCTCTGTCTCTCTCTCTCTCTCTCCGTCTCTCTCTCCCTCTCTCTCTCTCTCTCTCTCTCTCTCTCCGTCTCTCTCCGTCTCTCTCTCTCTCTCTAGTTCTTTGACCGTCTCAAGCTGTTCGGCATGCCTGCCAAGCACCAGCCTGACTTCATCTACCTGCGCCACGTGCCTCTGAGGAAGGTGCACCTGTTCACCCTGACCCAGCTCACCTGTCTGGTGCTGCTGTGGGTCATCAAGACCTCGCCTGCTGCCATCGTCTTCCCCATGATGGTACACCTGGCAGACACACGCACACGCAGACTAACACGCACACATGCAAACTAACACACACACACACGCACACGCAAACTAACACACACACACGCACGCAAACTAACACACCACACACGCACGCAAACTAACACACCACACGCACACACGCACGCAAACTAACACACGCACACACGCAAACTAACACACACACACACGCAAACTAACACACACGCACACGCACGCAAACTAACACACCACACGCACACATGCACGCAAACTAACACACCACACACACGCACGCAAACTAACACACCACACATACGCGCGCAAACTAACATACGCACACACGCACTCAAACTAACACACGCACACACGCACGCAAACTAACACACCACACACACACACACACACGCACACACACGCACGCAAACACACCACACACACGCACACACGCACGCAAACTAACAACCACACACACACACGCACGCACTCTTTCACACACAAAAACACGCATGCACACACACACAATCCCACACAAACACACACATTACATTACTTCTATTCATAATAGGTTTGTGTGTGGTGGCTCCAACAACAGTACGAAAACAGAACCGTTTGTTGTTCTGCGGGACACGTTCCTGTGTGGGTCTTATTGAGGAGCTCCCCAGTTAGCACAGCTTCTCTGAGTGGAGCTACGCTGCACTCTGCAGCTGCTTCTTCACCAGCCTGATCCCGCAGCACTTTGTGGAGCTACTCCAGTTTAACACGTATGTTTGGTTATTCTCTCTGGGGAGAGAGAGACACAAGGAGAGAGAGAGAGAGAGAGAGAGAGAGAGAGAGAGAGAGAGAGAGAGAGAGAGAGAGAGAGAGAGAGAGAGAGAGAGAGAGAGAGAGAGACACAAGGAGAGAGAGAGAGAGAGAGAGAGAGAGAGAGAGACACAAGGAGAGAGAGAGAGAGAGAGAGAGAGAGAGAGAGAGAGAGAGAGAGAGACACAAGGAGAGAGAGAGAGAGAGAGAGAGAGAAGGAGAGAGAGGGAGACAGAAGGAGAGAGGGAGACCGAAGGAGAGAGGGAGACAGAAGGAGAGAGGGAGACAGAAGGAGAGAGAGAGAGAGAGAGAGAGAGACAGGAGAGAGAGGGAGACAGAAGGAGAGAGAGAGAGACAGAAGGGGAGAGAGAGAGGGAGACAAAAGGAGAGGGAGAGAGAGAGGGAGACAGAAGGAGAGAGACAGAAGGAAAGAGAGAGACAAAGGAGAGAGGGAGACAGGAGAGGGAGAGAGAGACAGGAGGAGAGAGAGACAGAAAGAGAGCGGGAGAGAGAGACAGAAGGAGAAAGAGACAGAAGGAGAGAGAGGGAGACAGGAGGCTAATGACTCAGGCTGCTAAATGACTCAAAGATAATGAACCCTAATGGTAACGAGCCCTTGTGGTTCTCCTGGGCTCCTCAGGTGCTGGCGCTGGTGTTCATCCGCAAGCTGCTGGACCTGTGCTTCTCCAAGCGGGAGCTCAGCTACCTGGACGACCTCATGCCGGAGTGGAAGAAGAAGCGTCTGGACGACGCCTCCAAGATGGAGGAGGTGGGGCCTGCCGTCCTGCCGGGGGTAAAGCAGGTCACTCAGAGAGCGCTTCACACTGAATGGAGGAGAGACAGTTCAGAAGACCTGCCCTGGTCGTGTGGAGGTCTCACCCGTGTTCTTTCTTCTGACCGCGGAGGAACACGGAGATAAGATGGAATAACGTGTCTGTGTGCGTGTGTGTGCGTGCGTGTGTGTGCGTGTGTATGTGTGCATGCGTGTATGTGTGTGTGCGTGCGCGTGTGTGTGTATGTGTGTGTGCGTGTATGTCTGTGTGCGTGTGTGTGCGTGTATGTGTGTGTGCATGTGCTCTCTAGGAGTCCCAGGTCATGCTGAGCCTCAAGGGGGACGACAGCACATCGGTGGACGTTCCTCTGGAGAGAGAGCAGACATCAGAGCCCACCAGAGCCCACGACCCCCGGTGAGACACATGGAGACACACATGGAGACACACATGGAGACACACATGGAGACGCACACATGGAGACACACATGGAGACGCACACATGGAGACACACATGGAGACGCACACATGGACACACATGGAGACACACACATGGAGACACACATGGAGATACACATGGAGACACACACATGGAGACACACACATGGAGACACACATGGAGACACACACATGGAGACGCACACCACACACACACGACCCTCGGTGAGAACACATGGAGACACACACATGGAGACACACACATGGAGACGCACA
>JACYXH010000426.1:1235000-1240000 GCA_026745465.1 Lota lota | reverse complement strand
AACAAAATAATAGATAAGAAGTCCCTTTGGGGACATAATACAAACATGTGTATCGGTGTTATGATGTTTAAACTGAGAACTGAACGTGGTGAAATAGTTCAGTTGAATCAGTGGCTAATAATCTGTGTGTGTCATCTAAACAAGTGTCTTTCTGGACCTTTGTCTTCGATAACTAATGATTGTGTAGATCTGCTGAATGTCCTGTAATGTCATGTACGATGTCATGGTATAATGTCTTGTTTCTTTACCTCAGACATAAGCTACTGAACTTTCTCCTGCAAGACACTGTGTGCTTGAATGTATGTGAGTTGTTCAAACCACTCTTTGAATATTTGCTGAGATAAACCAAAAAGGACTATTAGGCAATAATTAATTAATTACCGCTAATTGATGCTGATTTATCCTAAATTGTCAAAACACCGCGAACGATTAGCAACATTATATCAAGACGGCAAAATAGTGAGAACCAGGAATATAGCGACCAACCTGAATCAAAACAACCGATGATGGACACATGATCTTTGACCTGCCTCATTTAACGCAAATTGAGTGTGCCAATAAGACAGACACAAGATTGAAGCCTATATATGTAATTTGAAATGTGCCATTGAATGAGATTGGTCACTTGCGAAGTCATTTTGGAGATGCAGAAGGTTCTGTTGTGTTCAGGAACGCCGCGAAACTCAAAGCTTAGGGATTCTAAGGTCACAGCTGAGGATTCATCAGAATAATCATTTAACTCTACATTAGTTTGCACTTTCTGCAGATACAGTAAGAATAAATGTCTTATTTTTAACAGAATACCTACAATAATTTATTATAATAATTTATTTTTAGATAGGAGCCTTGAATGTTTCTTTGACCGTCTGTATATAATTAATTGAAGATATAATAAGTCTGAATAAACAACAGTTGACTTGTAATATAGTTGTGCCAAGAAATGCAGTGGGTTCAGAATCACTTCAATAAGCCATGATTGTATCGTCCACAAGTCCCCTTCAAGTGGCTTTACAAACTCAGTGCTCGAATACTGTTCTGTACGATAACAATTACTTCACAATTACTGTCTACTCTGAATAGACAGTGACAGGGTCTAGACCTAGACCCTGCATAGGCCTAGACCCTGCATAGGCCTAGACCCTGCATAGACCTAGACCCTGCATAGACCTAGACCCTGCATAGACCTAGACCCTGCGTAGGCCTAGACCTAGACCCTGTACAGGCCTAGACCCTGCATAGGCTTAGACCCTGTGTAGGCCTAGACCCTGTACAGGCCTAGACCCTGCATAGGCCTAGACTCTGCATAGGCCTAGACCTAGACCCTGTGAAGGCCTAGACCCTGCATAGGCCTAGACCCTGCATAGACCTAGACCCTGCATAGACCTAGACCCTGCATAGGCCTAGACCTAGACCCTGTGCAGGCCTAGACCCTGCATAGGCCTAGACCCTGCATAGACCTAGACCCTGCATAGACCTAGACCCTGCATAGGCCTAGACCTAGACCCTGTGCAGGCCTAGACCCTGCATAGGCCTAGACCCTGCATAGGCCTAGACCTAGACCCTGCATAGGCCTAGACCTAGACCCTGCATAGACCTAGACCCTGTACAGGCCTAGACCCTGCATAGGCCTAGACCTAGACCCTGCGTAGGCCTAGACCTAGGCCCTGCATAGACCTAGACCCTGTACAGGCCTAGACCCTGCATAGGCCTAGACCTAGACCCTGTGTAGGCCTAGACCCAGGCTCTGTGTAGGCCTGGCTGTGAAATGGGAATGAGGCCCCATACGCTCAAAATGACGAAGAGGAAGATGCAAACGAGCATGATGGGCTCAAACTGTAAATACAACGTTTAAAACGAGCGAGTGCACAGAGAGAGTGCAGAAGCACTCCCCTGACTCCATACATGTACGTGTTCAGGTGTGTGTTTGGACATAAACACGGGGATGTATATACATGTAAGTCTCTTATCATAATCGCGTGTGTCGGCTTCCCCTCGTTCTGCTGACCTTACTTTATATTTTAATGGGAAGCTCCGACTCCAGTAACCATAAATCCTTTGCGTTGTGTTTCGTAATGCGATAAATAAATGATACGGAAACATGAACCGACGCCGGCCATTCAAAGGAAGCATCTGCTGCGATGTTCTGACGGCATCGGAGAGGAGGGGCGAGACCGCCCTCGCCTGGGGCGTGGTCGACTGACAGTATTGATGTGTGTAACCGAGACTTGTGTGTCTGTGTGTGTGTGTGTGTGTGTGTGTGTGTGTGTGTCCTCTCTCGTACCAGTAACATTGGCGTTCCATCCGTTTCAGCGACAAGGTCGTATTGACTGGGAAGGGGGAAGTGTGCGTGGTTGACAGACTGTAACGCCGTAACCTCAGTCCTGTAGCCTAGAGGAGCAACAGAGCCGAAGAAAAGAGGCCTTGTCAACACAAATAATGATTTGTTCAGAGCAGAAACCATTCTCTGTGTTTTATACATCAGCAACAACAAAAAAAATCTCTATATATTCAATGTAATTTTTTGGATTATGAAAACAAAACCTGAAAATAAACCATGACTGAAATGAAAGCGGCTTGGCTTGAGTCATTTGCAGATGGGGAAACAAGCCGCAGCTGTCGAGTCAATTGTATTCTCAAAAGGCTTCACAGGCCGTATATTTATATATGTATGCTATATGTGATATGTTGGACAAAAGACGATTAACCACACTGCATGCAATAACAGAATCACACACCTGCTCCACACAGCTGCGCCGTGGTCCTGTAAATGCCATCAGCGAACACTAGAGGGCAGCAGAGAACGCCTTCCACCAGTCACTCCACAGACAGCCTCCTCCACACCAACGTGCTGGTCCATGCTGGTGCCAACATGGTGGTGTTCTGCTCCTTCAGGTGGTGCCAACGTGGTGGTGTTCTGCTCCTTCGGGTGGTGCCAACATGGTGGTGTTCAGCTCCTTCAGGTGGTGCCAACATGGTGGTGTTCTGCTCCTTCAGGTGGTGCCAACATGGTGGTGTTCTGCTCCTTCAGGTGGTGCCAACGTGGTGGTGTTCTGCTCCTTCGGGTGGTGCCAACATGGTGGTGTTCTGCTCCTTCAGGTGGTGCCAGCATGGTGGTGTTCTGCTCCTTCGGGTGGTGCCAACGTGGTGGTGTTCTGCTCCTTCAGGTGGTGCCAACATGGTGGTGTTCTGCTCCTTCGGGTGGTGCCAACGTGGTGGTGTTCTGCTCCTTCAGGTGGTGCCAACATGGTGGTGTTCTGCTCCTTCGGGTGGTGCCAACGTGGTGGTGTTCTGCTCCTTCAGGTGGTGCCAACATGGTGGTGTTCAGCTCCTTCGGGTGGTGCCAACATGGTGGTGTTCTGCTCCTTCGGGTGGTGCCAACGTGGTGGTGTTCAGCTCCTTCGGGTGGTGCCAACATGGTGGTGTTCTGCTCCTTCGGGTGGTGCCAACGTGGTGGTGTTCAGCTCCTTCGGGTGGTGCCAACGTGGTGGTGTTCTGCTCCTTCGGGTGGTGCCAACATGGTGGTGTTCTGCTCCTTCAGGTGGTGCCAATGTGGTGGTGTTCTGCTCCTTCAGGTGGTGCCAACGTGGTGGTGTTCTGCTCCTTCGGGTGGTGCCAACGTGGTGGTGTTCTGCTCCTTCAGGTGGTGCCAACATGGTGGTGTTCTGCTCCTTCGGGTGGTGCCAACGTGGTGGTGTTCTGCTCCTTCAGGTGGTGCCAACATGGTGGTGTTCTGCTCCTTCGGGTGGTGCCAACGTGGTGGTGTTCTGCTCCTTCAGGTGGTGCCAACATGGTGGTGTTCAGCTCTTTCAGGTGGTGCCAACATGGTGGTGTTCTGCTCCTTCGGGTGGTGCCAACGTGGTGGTGTTCAGCTCCTTCGGGTGGTGCCAACGTGGTGGTGTTCTGCTCCTTCGGGTGGTGCCAACATGGTGGTGTTCTCCTTCAGGTGGTGCCAACATGGTGGTGTTCTCCTTCAGGTGGTGCCAACATGGTGGTGTTCTGCTCCTTCGGGTGGTGCCAACATGGTGGTGTTCTGCTCCTTCAGGTGGTGCCAACATGGTGGTGTTCTGCTCCTTCAGGTGGTGCCAACATGGTGGTGTTCTGCTCCTTCAGGTGGTGCCAACGTGGTGGTGTTCAGCTCCTTCAGGTGGTGCCAACATGGTGGTGTTCTGCTCCTTCGGGTGGTGCCAGCATGGTGGTGTTCAGCTCCTTCGGGTGGTGCCAACATGGTGGTGTTCTGCTCCTTCGGGTGGTGCCAACGTGGTGGTGTTCAGCTCCTTCGGGTGGTGCCAACGTGGTGGTGTTCTGCTCCTTCGGGTGGTGCCAACATGGTGGTGTTCAGCTCCTTCGGGTGGTGCCAACATGGTGGTGTTCTGCTCCTTCAGGTGGTGCCAACGTGGTGGTGTTCTGCTCCTTCGGGTGGTGCCAACGTGGTGGTGTTCTGCTCCTTCGGGTGGTGCCAACATGGTGGTGTTCTGCTCCTTCGGGTGGTGCCAACATGGTGGTGTTCAGCTCCTTCGGGTGGTGCCAACGTGGTGGTGTTCTGCTCCTTCGGGTGGTGCCAACGTGGTGGTGTTCTGCTCCTTCAGGTGGTGCCAACGTGGTGGTGTTCTGCTCCTTCAGGTGGTGCCAACGTGGTGGTGTTCTGCTCCTTCAGGTGGTGCCAACATGGTGGTGTTCTGCTCCTTCAGGTGGTGCCAACATGGTGGTGTTCAGCTCCTTCGGGTGGTGCCAACGTGGTGGTGTTCTGCTCCTTCGGGTGGTGCCAACGTGGTGGTGTTCTGCTCCTTCGGGTGGTGCCAACGTGGTGGTGTTCTGCTCCTTCGGGTGGTGCCAACGTGGTGGTGTTCTGCTCCTTCGGGTGGTGCCAACGTGGTGGTGTTCTGCTCCTTCGGGTGGTGCCAACGTGGTGGTGTTCTGCTCCTTCGGGTGGTGCCAACGTGGTGGTGTTCTGCTCCTTCGGGTGGTGCCAACGTGGTGGTGTTCTGCTCCTTCGGGTGGTG
>JACYXH010000426.1:1225000-1230000 GCA_026745465.1 Lota lota | reverse complement strand
GTCCTCCCAGCTCTAGAGCTTCACGGCGCACGTTACGGGGGGGGGGGGGGGGGGTGACACCCACCGGGTGTCATTGGGTCAGTGGAGCGGGGGCGGCCCCCCTCAGCTGCTCGGGACAGAATTAGAGGCAAACAGCTGAGCGTCCCTAAGGTACCGTCATGTGACCCGTCCCACCCACCAGGCCACGGGCCGGGCTTGGGTTACCGCCGCCATTCCACCGTACTCATGATGCGCACGTGTGTGCGTGTGTGTGTGCGTGTGTGTGTGCGTGTGTGTGTGTGTGCTCGCGTGTGTGTGTGTGTGTGTGCGTGCCTTCCTGTGTATGTTATACCTTTTATGTGCATTTAGATGCGTGTGCTATATTTAAGCTGACATACGTTGAAATAACACACACACACCACAAATACACACACACACACACCACAGACACACACCATAAATACACACACACCACAAATACACACACACACACACACCACAAATACACACACACACACCACAAATTCCCACATACACCACAAACACACACACCGCAAATACACACACACACGCACGCACACACAGCAAATACACACACGCACGCACACACAGCACACAGCCCTCTGGCGTGTTTGACGGTTCACTCGGCCCTGCTGAGGGAGGCCGGGCTGTGTGGTCATTGCTGCACGTTGACCTTTGCCCCCGTTCCCCTGGCCTGCGACACACGCTGGTGCTGCAGGAACGACTGCTTGTGTTTTCGATTCGGAAACGCAGCACGGCAAAGAATATCGGCAGAAAGGTGTATTGATGGGACTTCGTAATGGAGTTGCTTCGTCGTGACGCCACGCGTCAAATCTCAGATCTGCTGATGGACGCAAAAAGGGGTGTTTGGTTGAGAGACGTCCGCAGCAACCTGTTTGAATGGGAACCGTAACATCTCCACAAACGTCCTCCGCTGGCTGCAGAACAACAGCGTCAGCAACACGTTGGGTGTATGGACGTATTGTTTTCCTGTTGCCCTTCACAATAACAGCGTGCCATTTCTCTCTCTCTCTCTCTTTTGTTCAGGGTCTGTCAGCACAGCAGGTTAAGAGCTGAGTATCGCATCAGGTGGAGCGGTCATCCCCTCTGTGAGGGACAAATAGCCCAAGAAGCTTTGTATGTGCGCAGTGACCAATATGTGTGTGTGCGTGCGTGCGTGTGTGTGTGCGCTCACACAGGAGTGTTTACAACGGGGCAACATGAGGAGCCCAGCCGGTAGGCTACACATTGACTCTAAATACAGAACTACAACCCCGTGCATGGAACGGGCACATTGACTCTAAATACAGAACTACAACCCCGTGCATGGAACGGGCACATTGACTCTAAATACAGAACTACAACCCCGTGCATGGAACGGGCACATTGACTCTAAATACAGAACTACAACCCCGTGCATGGACCCGCATGGTGCCTCCCTCTGGGACTGGAGCAGCGCTCCGTTATAAGACCACAGGAGACCGATTATCTAATTCAACACGTTAAACCCCTGAGTTCCTCCTCACCAGAGAGGCTGCTATCTGCTTACGGTGCATGCATCTTCGCTGGTATGCGTGTGTGTGCGTGAGCAGGGAGGGGCCACACAGGAATTAGGTAATATTGACGTGGTTGTTTGAACTCCACCCCTTCAAACAATGCTTAGATCGATGCACCGATCAATAGAAGTCATTGACAACCACTGAACTTCTCATGTGATTGGTGGAGGGGAACATTTTGTGTTTTTCAGTACCAGGTACACACACACACACACACACACACACACACACACACACACACACACACACACACACACACACGGACATGCACAAGCCTGCAATACACACAAACACACACACACAAGCTCTGTTCTGACAATGCATGATTGGTCACTTTTTTCCTCTGTCTTCCTGCTTAAATAGTTTCAACAAAAGAGAGCGAGGGGGGAGAGAGAGAGAGGGGGAGAGAGAGGGGGGGAGAGGGAAGGGGGAGGGGTGCTATGGTTGGGGGAGGGGATTTATGTGCTGCTCTGTTGTCACCAGGCGAGCAAGAGGGGGAGGGAGAAGCGAGAGAGAGAGAGAGAGAGAGAGGGAGGGGAGAGGGTAGAACAGTGGGATAGGGTCCCAGAGTAGGAGACCAGGGCTAACCGCACACACCGCTGCACAATCCCAGGGCAACTTTCTTTTGGAATACATATTTCATTGCGCTTTTTTTTTTTCCAGAGCAAGATTTACCAGAAAATTCAGGCATGACAAGGTGAGTGGGTTTGACTGTTGTATGCAAAGGGCTTTGGATTTGTGTCAATTGACCACATTTATTACCCTTTCCTGTCTCTGTCTCTCTCTCTCTCTCTCTTCTCTCTCTCTCTCTCTGTGTGCACATTCCTGTTGTTTTCCATGTTCTCTAGTCTTGTGATACGTCCTCGCCCGTAGCGGCTATGAAGAGACAGGTCTCTCTAAATATCCTTCTGCCTTGCTATCACACCAGTCCAGTTTGGCTCTAATTCTGCTATTCTACGCCGCGTGTCCAACACCCGGTGTTGTTTGGCTGACCCATTTGGAGGTGTCCTCTCATTAGGTTAAGTAATGCTTGTAAACGGGTCCAAAGTTCCCCGGGTCTTGCGGTCTGGGTGTGTAAGCGGGGCTTCACGGCACTAGGAAGCTGTCCCTGGTGGCCGGGGTGGATTTGCGGTGAGAGAGTGAAGCGGTTCCCTCTCTGTCAGAGCATTTAGACCGGAGCACCAAAGCACACACGCAAACCCACACACGTGTGCGGCTGTATACACACACACACACACACACACACACACACACACACACACACACACACACACACACACACACACACACACACACACACACACACACACACACACACACACACACAGTCCGCACGTGGATTTGAACATTTATGTAATGGCCATTACATTCGTTATAGGCGCTTTGATACAATTTTGAATCCGATTAGTTGTTTTTTTAAAATAATTGTATATCTAGAGTTCCTTCACTTGGGAAGCCTACAACTAGCTGGCCCCCCCATGAGCCCATGACCTGGCAGGAAACAGACTTTGAGGGACCGTCAATGGAGAGGCGAGGTCGTGCCGGGAGTCCATCCCCCCTGACAACAGTGTGTGGTTCCCCAGGTGCCAGTGCTTCGGAGCAGGGCAGCAGGGGGAGATGAGCCATGGAGCGCTGGAGGCGGCCAGCCACTAGCTCCACCAGCAGCCCCACCAGCAGCCCCACTAGCTCCACCAGCAGCCCCACCAGCAGCCCCACTAGCTCCACCAGCAGCCCCACCAGCAGCCCCACTAGCTCCACCAGCAGCCCCACCAGCAGCTCCACCAGCAGCTCCACCAGCAGCCCCACCAGCAGCCCCACTAGCTCCACCAGCCGCTCCACCAGCAGCTCCACCAGCCGCTCCACCAGCAGCTCCACCAGCAGCCCCACCAGCAGCCCCACCAGCAGCCCCACCAGCCGCTCCACCAGCAGCCCCACCAGCAGCTCCACCAGCAGCCCCACCAGCAGCTCCACCAGCAGCTCCACCAGCAGCCCCACCAGCAGCTCCACCAGCAGCCCCACCAGCAGCTCCACCCCAGCGCCAGAGGAAGGCCGCAGCGGCCCGGCCCGCCACTGACCCACTCTCCTCTCCTCTCGGGCCAGGGCTGCAGGATGCTCAGTCCTCTCGCCTCATACAGTAAGGACCCTCGGCTTGGCTGTGTGTGCGTGCGTGCGTGCGTGCGTGTGTGTGCGTGTGTGCGTGTTTGATGTTTCAACGCCGGATAAAGACTTATTTCCGATTAAACAACAGTGTTGAAATCCGAGTTAGTTCTTTGTTGTTCCCGTCTCGTTACTGAAGACGTGTACACGCCACAGGGAGCGCCGCTGGGCTTGTGTGGTCCGAAGGAGAAGAGACGGCAACACAGAGAGAGAGAGACACGCTAATGGTTTTCACAGCTGAGCCTCCAGTCTACGCAGTCAGGAATTTGGGAATTTCACAGAGAGAGCGTCGTGTTTTTTTCTTTCTTCCAGGCGCTCCACGCGAGAACACAGCGGCTCCATAAATAGTGTCGTAGTGTCTCGGGGCCGGGGAGAGCAACAACACTCGGAATGAGAACTCCTAGCGTTCCTAATCTTTCTTCCCCCCCCCCTCTCCTTTTCGACTCACAGTGCATCTTGACACAGAAGCTCCGTGGGAGTGATCGGTTGTCCTTGGCCGTCACTCGTGAGCTCTGGGGAATAACTTCAGGCGGCTATTGGGATTTTTACACAACACCTTGTGTCCTTGTAAACGGGCATGTGAATTCCCGACCCGAGAAGGCAGCCGTGCTAAGCTATATATGGTAATGAAGAAAGGTCGCTATCCCAGCTGAATATGCTGATATTGACCAGCCCTGGCTATTGATTAAGCCAAGCTTTAACAGGATTACGACGCTAACATGATTGGAATAATGCATCGGGGATTAATCTCGCCTTTATGCCTTTGAATTCCAGAAGAATACGTTGAGGCTAAATGCAGGACATATGTGTCCGGCAGTGTCTTTCCCAAAATGCCCCCCCAATTTCCCAACACTGCCATTTTGGGAAAACCAGAGAGCAGAAGAAGAGAGAGTGGTCTCCTCTGAGGAAAAAGGTTTATCTCACGCAGGTCGGCCACATTCCAGCCTCAAAACAACTCGCGCTGTCTCGCTACATTTCTACACACAGAGGAGCCGTCTATGTCCCCTTCGTCCACGCTCACACTGACTCACTCTCCCTCACTTCTCACTCTCCCTCACTTTCCCTCACTTCTGACTCACTCTCCCTCACTTCTGACTCACTCTCCCTCAATTTTGACTCACTCTCCCTCACTTCTGACTCACTCTCCCTCAATTTTGACTCACTCTCCCTCACTTCTGACTCACTCTCCCTCAATTTTGACTCACTCTCCCTCACTTCTGACTCACTCTCCCTCAATTTTGACTCACTCTCCCTCACTTCTGACTCACTCTCCCTCACACTGACTCA
>JACYXH010000426.1:1215000-1220000 GCA_026745465.1 Lota lota | reverse complement strand
GCATTCTTTGGCGATGCAGTGTGTGTGTGTGTGTGTGTGTGTGTGTGTCTTTTCAATTAATGAAAGCTAACAGATATAAAGCATCTCATATTTGCACCATAAAATTCCCATAGGTCTACGAGTAAGCTAATTGGCTAATAGACTAAGCATCAGTGGTCTACAAAGCCCACACAAATCGACTGGGAACGTAGCCTATTGCCTAGTTAGCAGTAGACTGTGAAGTAGCCTACTGCATAGTTAGCAGTAGACTGTGAAGTAGCCTACTGCCTAGTTAGCAGTAGACTGTGAAGTAGCCTACTGCCTAGTTAGCAGTAGACTGAAGGCCTTTTGTACTCCACTGCTGGGACAACATCCCCCTGTTGTGTTCTGATCTATTCATCTGCCCGAAGAAAACATTGTACTGTGTGTATCTCGGTGTGCCTGCTTCTGTGTATGGCCGTGTGCACATCAAAACGTGAACTACCAAGCAGAACATCCTAAATCGTTTGCTTGAGAAGGTTTGGTCTGAGGCGCTTTGGCTGCATGCTGATGGAACGGTGGTATTTACTGGCTCTGTGACCGCAGTGTGTTTGTTTTCAAAAAGGTTTTAGGATGGTCACACGACGGCTGGCGTATTTAGGGATTGCTCAGATCCTAGAAAGACCGTGCTGACTGCGAGAGCCGGGATCCAC
The DNA here is from genome assembly GCA_026745465.1 of Lota lota. Lineage (NCBI taxonomy): Eukaryota > Metazoa > Chordata > Actinopteri > Gadiformes > Lotidae > Lota > Lota lota. The sequence goes on along the minus strand of JACYXH010000426.1, from coordinate 1,219,329 downwards.
GGATTGGATGAGGGGGATTATTGTACCGAAGGATCATTTAGTTTAGGGATCAACATGTGGAACATTTAGAGGCCCATCTGGTGGTCCCGCCGGGACATGTGACACAAGCCACACATACGAAGCCAGACCACACGTCTGAGTGCGTTCGCATTGTGCACACTTTGTAAATAATCCCATACGTGGACATGCCCTTTTTGCCCATTGCTTTGTTTAGGAAGAAAGCTCCAGGGCTAGTGCCTGTTGAAAACCACTCAATGGGCCCTTCCCTTAGGTTACGCAAAAGGAATAATACCAACAAACTAAATGGATGAATAACTAATTCAAGAAAAGCAAATCAAATTAGGATTGATATTTTCCCTTCTTTACCACTCAATCAATCGGCACACAGTTATAAGGCTCAGTGGTGGACTGGCCGCCTTTCTTTGATGAAGAGTGACTCTGTGGCCCCTCTTACCCCCCCCCCCCCCCCCCAGACCCCCGAGGTTCTGCACGCATTAGATCACACGCTTGGCGGGGGGGGGGGGGGGGGTGGAAACAATGGCCCCAGTGAGAGAGGTAAAAGGCGGAGGGCCATGCGCCGGCTGATAGAGGCTTATCGCCGTAGCGACCCTTCTGGAGGCTGTGGTGTGGGCGTCAGGCTGAAGACCCCACGGCCTCCCGCCGGGGGGGGGGCACTGTGGAACTGAGCATGGGCTAATCACTGATGTATAAAAGCTGATGAACAGGGAGTGTTGGTAATATACAACTCAACAGTGAGGAGGAAAAAGCCCTTTTGTCCATTTTTGCACATGAAGATGAATTCCTGCCTTTTGTCCCCCCCCCCCGTCTCCCCAGGTCTGTTGAAGATGCACTGGTCTCCGGAGCACACCAGCCCTTTGTCCCCTTGGCCTGAGCAGCACCTGGACGTCTCTTCTACCACCTCCCCCCCCTCTGCTCACAAGCGTGACCCCTATGCTGCACGCCGCGGCGCCACTGGTTACCCCTGGGCCAGCGACGACATATCAGCCCTCAGCGCCTCGTCTCTGCTCAAACGCTACGCCGAGAAGTACTCGGGGCTCGAGCTGCCCTACGAGAGACACGCACCCGGGGTCTACCCGGAGCCTGGACCTTTCCTGAAATCTGAAGCGGAGCCCTGGGCTCTGGGCCAGGGCATGGAGTGCTACCCCGGACTAGAGGCTTTAACCGGGGCAAAGGTGGGCTCTGTCGGCATCCCAGCCCCCGGCAGCGTTACGGTAGTGAGCAACTTAGCCTCTGACGGGAGTTATAGTGGGGCCGGCTCTTGCAGTGCCCCTTCACCTCAGGACTACCCTCCTGCCTACAATAGCACCTACCTGTCCACGGGATACTGCCCTCAGCCCGCGCCCACTCTGGTTCCCAGCTACAACCCAAGCACTCCAGTGTACAACTACCCCGCTGGGTGCTACCCACACACCCAGACCACCCTGGCCTCTGGCTACTGCCACCCCAGTGCCTCCTACCTGCCCTCTGGGCTCAGCACCGCGGCTCCGCTGGCGCCCAGGCCCACCGTGGTGGGGGGCGGTTACGGCTACCCTCCGCACGGTCTGGGAGGGGTCTCGGAGAGCGCGGTGCCGGCGAAACGGAAGGCCTTCGAGATGAGCGAGGGCGGGGGGGAGGGAGGAGAGGCGGAGGGCTCGCGGTACCGCAAGTACGGCAACGGCCACGGAAACAGCCACAGCAAGGGCCCCGGCAACGGCCCCGGCAACGGCCCCGGCAACGGCCCCGGCAACGGCTTTCATATGAGCGGCTCTGTCTCGGACCAGCAGGTCTACAAAGCGGGAAAAGCCCCGATGACATCACCATACGGTGGGGGAGGGGACTACAGCCCCCCCCCAGGCCGAGCGAGAGAGAGTGGCTCGGGGGAGAGCAGCTTCCCTCATCTTCAGAGGATGCCTCTGAAGATACCCGCGTCCCACACGGGGTCTGAGGACGCCACTGGGGGGCGCTGACAGCCTGAACTGGGGACCGGAAAGTACCGGCCTAGGGTGGCTAGAGTTCTGGAAGCAAAGTACGGGTCTTAATTCATAATGGATTTGGCGTTAGGAATCCATTTGATTTAACCAGAGGGCAAAGGGCAAAGACACACACATATCCTACTCAACTTTGTCATTTATGCTATTTTTGTTTCTTCCTGGGGGAGGGGGGGGGGGGGGGGGGGTTGCCCGTGTGTTTAGGGTTAGTAATTAGGTTGAGCCAAATGATTGATTGATTGTGTTACAAGTCGACAAAGTCTGGCTGACTGTGTCTCTCAGGATTCTATTTATTTCACTTCTGCTACTGTGGCGTCTCCAATCCAGCCTATGTTGTAGAGGTTGGATTCCCAGTGGAGTGGCCATACGCTGTTTGTAATGAGCCTTGAACTGCAATACTGTTTGCCACAACACAGATATTAATTTAGACCAAAAAGTAACGATAGCAAAAACTGAAAGGTGATGGTCAAACTACTTCAGCACAATCACTGCTACTTTACAAGCCCATGACATCCCAAAGCTCGCGGTCTCAATGCTTCTTCACTCAGAGGTTTTTGCATTTGTTTCATCGACACTTAAACTATTTCCTTTATCTGTCTCTTTTCTCTATCTTCCCCGTTCCTTTTTTTCCTCAAACCTTTTCAACATTCACACTTTTTTTCATAGCACTGCTTATTAAATAATTGACAGGATCAGGCTGTTGTACTTAAAGTGTAAGGGAAGAATCCATGATGTTCATTTAATTTTAATTTGTACTAAAGCAGAACAGGTATAATGCATGTCCAGAGCGTGATGTTTACATGCAACGCTTCACCCACTGCAAACGAACAGGTAGGCAAGTTTTTCAGAGACGCATGCAAGAGCATAGTGACACTGGTTTAAGTGTCATTCTGGCAATCAAACAAAAAGGTAACTCCAACGATTGCATTCTGATTCGTCCGTCAACGTTGGCTACAATGATTGACCCGTAAGTAGGCCTATTTACTTGAGTAATAGGCTCTAATGGTGCATAAGCACACGTGATTAGCGCACACAGGCCATATTAGTTGGACACCCATGCCTTCAATTCAGTACCTACTTCCACGGTTGCGCCACGCTACGTTTTTATGAAAATTTGCCTGCCCGTCTGCCAGTATTTTCTTTTTTTTCTTTCTTTCAAAAGAATGATTCATAGTCTTGTAATTGAATACTCAGGAAGAATATTGTTACCTCAGACAAGAAAGAATAAGAATGTATGTATTACCTTTAGGGTGTTATAGGGAGCTCTAAGGAACAGGATCATGGTGGAGCGATGGCTTTGTTAGGGAGTAAAACATACTCTGAACTCTTCAGGGAAACCGGCCTTGAATATTAACCAGAAAACAGGCAAATACACATTCTACACACACACACACACATTCTATACACACATCCAATCACACGCACACATACATACAGACACGCACACAAAATACATGCATAATTCCTGCATATATACTTCCTCATAACTCTGGGAAATTAAACTTGAGGTTGTTATACCACGGCCTGAAATGTTGAATGTAATTCAGATATTTTTCTTAAAAAAAAGAAGAAAAAAAAGGACAACACACGCCATTATGTACATCGTAAATGTTTTTAGATGTATGAAACATATTTTCTTCATGTATAGATGTATTTCTCGTATAGGTTTTGATGGAGAAGAAATGTACCTGTTAAGTGTTAGTAGTCAGTAACGATGGAAGCCTTTTGACGGACAAGCTTAAGAGACGAGTAAAGCACTCACGCTGGACAAACTTTGACAAACGACATATCAGTATAAAGATACACGTCTCTGCAGTGAACACTGAACGTGTTAGCAATGTACATCGTTACCTTTCCAAATCATATCAATTCGTAATCATTTTAAAGTAATAACACGTCACAGGTTATTTAGTGCGTCACAAGAACTGCACTAAAGATATGTGGAGACAATGTGTTGATTTAGCAAACGAATCAAAATATGCGGATTATACTATAAGATCCTTAACTTGATGACAATGGTGTCAGCTTTAAGTGTGCCATACTTTATTTCTCGGGAATTTAACCTTCTTCGGTTTTGTATTAATTAGTCAAAAGGTAACCTTCTTTATAAAAAAACTTGCACAGAGGGAAGACTTTTGTTTGCGTTAACGGTAGGATTTAGTGTGAAATTCAGCTTAGCACCTGACGGAAATACATCTTTAGGCTCTTTTGGGAACCATTTCTGTTGACGAAATTCAGCCAACCCAGAATTCAGATTGACATTTTACAAGCGCCCAAATACAACCAGTGTCAAATTGTGCTGAGGATGAACCAAAGGAAATTAGGACTATTTGGCCCCTTA
>JACYXH010000426.1:1187500-1210000 GCA_026745465.1 Lota lota | reverse complement strand
TATATAGGTTATTTTATCCTACTTCCCTCTTTAATGTGAAAAGTGACTCAAAAAATCTACTTCATCTAACAAATGTCAGCTGACAGCCATTCTATTTACGGTTATGAATATTTAGTATTAGATTAATAGCTGTAGTTTTTAAGTAATTCTGTATTTACAAAAAACTACGCATGCCGTTAAAATAAAATGGTATATTACATTATTTATACTTTAAAAATCCATTCTTAATTTCTGAAGGTTGTGCCGTATACAACATAGCCTGAACTGTACACTTTTCCCCCACATGGATGTATAGCTGTGTATATTTGTATTTATTTCGTTAGTTTTTTGTAATATCTGTTGTCCACGGAGGTGTTGAGAAATCGGACGGCAGTAGCATTTATGCGTATCATTCAGTTTTATTTGGTTCAAGTCAACGCCCACACTGATGTCGGACATCTCATGCAGCAACTGGAGACCACAGAACCCAAATAGGGACGAGGGTAATTTTTTCATAAACAGGAAGTGACATCACCGCACAACAGGAAGTGCAAAAAGCTCTGGTGTGGTGCTTCGGCTCACAGTACCATGACAATGCATCCATTGCTCTGTTGGTTATTTGGTATTTATTATGCAGTATAGCAATATGAAGAAACATGGCAAATGGGAGGCTTCCAAGCACGTCCAATGCTGAGCTCCGAGGCCTGTCCTCTGAGCCACTTCTGCCGAAAGAAAGAATTCAGTGTGCGGCCCGTACCTACGTCAACCAATTTACTCTCATGACATCTCCTCACAGTGTGTTCAATTTCCGTGATTATTATTGGGGTGGGAAATAGTATTGTTTTAACCGTAATTGATTGAGACCAGGCGACCAGTCTATGGTGACATTACCACAAATGTAACCTGCTACCGATACAAACACCGCCACTAACAGGCCAGCAAAATGTTCCATTTGACTGAGATGCGTCTAGCCTTATAGTTCTAAGCATCACAAGCAGGAATCTTCCAGTGGCCCCTGGCTGCGAGGAGACCGTACGGGGGCCCCGGCCAGGATCATTGTCCCTCAGCGTGGCATATAACACAAAAGGAGTAAAACATGTTTTCATAAATACTCTCGTCACATTCACTTGCATTTAGTTGCAGAGCTCATGATAATGCATCTATAATATCTCCTGAGAAAAAGGGGTGAATTTTTCAAGCATTGCATACATTTCTAGGGTCTCTCTGTCTAGTAATGACAGGGAAAAAAGAGAATGGGCAGGGCATACTTGACCCAATCCAACCAGCAAGGCAGGTCTCTTTGGCTTCTCCACACAATATTTTCCTTCCATCCATTCAGAATCTCTCTCTCTCTCTCTCTCTCTCTCTCTCTCTCTCTCTCTCTCTCTCTCTCTCTCTCTCTCTCTCTCTCTCTCTCTCTCTCTCTCTCTCTCTCTCTCTCTCTCTCTCTCTCTCTCTCTCTCTCTCTCTCTCTCTCTCTCTCTCTCTCTCTCTCTCTCCCTCTCTCTCCCCATGTCAGCCCTTGACAAACACACTCCTGAATGTGGCTTTAAACGCGTGTTAAATCAGACAGGATCAGCCACGGAAAGATACATTATTAGACCAACAGACGCCAAGGGATACAAAAACATGTGCAAATGAGCCAAATGTCCTCCATTTTCAAAACGGAACAATAATAGTTGAACTCATCACAATCCTTCCACGCCCTTCTTCTGTTCCACCCCTTACAGAGAGAAGCATACAGACAAAATTAAGTAGACATACCTTCTGAAATCCCTCCTGATCCACTGATTGCCTATACTAAGACACTCTTAAAATGTCCCCTCACACAAAACAAAAGGCAGATGATACATTACATAGGTGAAAATGCTGCATACAAATTATAAATATAAGCTTCTATATTCTTACAGTATTTTTTCCCCCCACCAGTACAGTCCCATTATACACAGTCATCCTTTCCATTATCTTCCATTATCTACCACACTGACAATCTCCAGAGCAGCAGAAACATGTCTGATATCACTGACACCCCTTTACATAACTCACTGCACTTTCCTTCTTGTCTATGTAGGCAACAGTTATAATATCTTCCATTTTAAAAGTGTTGTTTTAAGAGAGATAAAACAGGATTCCATGTTAGATGATCAACCCCCATATCGCATCTCTTTGTTAAACAAATGATTTGATCTAACGTTCAATTTTTGACAAATCCCCCGTTGGCCACGGCCAGCCGCCACTGTGGTCTGAGTATTAGTGTTTTGTGGACTATGATTATTCATGCAAGATTTCTGATCAAAACATGCCATCATGCAAGTCATTTCTATGCATTGAACAAGCACAATTATTTATGTATTTGTTTGGAAATCTTTCTGAGTAAATGTAAGCCCTTGGCCCCTTAATAAACAGACCCTTAACCAATCGGTGTGAAGCCCATGTAGAAAAAGCATTTTGATGTGGGTATAACAAAGATAAAATGAGTCGAGAAGTTAAGTGACACGCTTTAAAATATTGACTATTGTTCTTTTTTTTCTTTGCTTTTTGACCTCTTTGCTTTTTTTTTTTTTTGCCTCTCAAAATGAAGTGGAGATACAAGGAAAATCAGCATCAACAAACCAAGGAAAACCTAACCGCTCCGATACTCTGGGTCTTTATGTCTCTCGTCCCCTGCTCCTTCCTCTGCTTCACACAGCGTGAAGCAGGACAACTCGTTAGACTTGCTCTGTGAAGAAGACAATTCTCCATTAGCAAGCGGCATCTATGCACCCCCATCCCCGCCCGCCCCCACGCTGCACCCCCAAGACTCACACCACCCCCCCCCCCCCCCCCCCCCCCCCCCACGGAAATCAGTTTGCTCGCATCCACATGTGGGAATCTCCTGTGAGTGTTTCTCTCCTTCGTGCCTCTAGCAGAAGTCTTTATCCGTGTGGACCGGTGGTGGTGGTGGTGGTGGAGGAGGAGCACCTGCCCTCCCAGCACATATTTCTTCAGTGTTTTGTCTTTTCTTTTTCATTCCCTTTTTGTTTTTGATCAGTAGTGCAGATGCAACGCCGTCGCACAGGACGCTGATTATGTCTGAGCGGACTTGAGTTCAAGTGTCTTCAAGCTGAGCCGGATCAGGAGGCCTCTCTCTGCGTTGATACAAGAATGAAGTCTGTAAACAAAATTATTGAATAATTTTCTTTTTCTTACTTGCAAATGAAATAATCTGTACATCTGTGTGGGTTAGATGGTTTCCTCTCGCTTTGCTTGAAGTTACATTATTATAATTATTATTGTTATCATTGGGATTATTACTCCAAAGCTCTAACATTTAGATTCCCTGACGTCCTTCTGGTTTCTTCCCTTCTCTTTCCTTCCTCCCCGGCCCTCCTGGTTGTCGTCCTGCTTCTCCTTGTCAGGTTTGGTTACACTGTCATAGGAGGGCAGCGAGCCGGTGGAGGGCGTGCCCTCCTTCTTTTCATGGTCCTGATTGGTCCCGCCATTCTCAACCTTGTTATTGGCGGGCTTCCGCTTGCAAATGAAGCCCCGCCTCGCCAGGTAGGAGCGGTAGGCCCGCTGGATGATCTTGGCGGACACGTCCTCCTGCTTGCGCCTCAGGGTGGTGGTGATGGGCTCGTAGGACACCTTGGACGGGTTGGCCGCCACGAAGCGCTCCTCCATCTGCTGCCGCAGCATGTCCAGCTCGCCGCTGTCGCCCAGCACGCGCTTGGTGAAGGCGAACAGGATGTCCAGGCAGTGGATCCTGTCGCCGCTCACCATGGGCATGTCCATGGCGATCAGCTCGATGGTGTTGGGCTTGGGCACGCGCAGCGGGTGCTCCAGCGCGTCCGCGAAGTCCGACAGCTTGGAGTAGGTGATGAACTGCGAGGCGTCGGGGTCGAACTTCTCCCAGATCTCGTAGAAGGTCTCGAAGTCGTCCTCGCTGAGCGGGTCGGCGCTCTCCTCCGTGGCCACGCTGAAGTTCTCCAGGATGATGGCGATGTACATGTTGACCACGATCAGGAAGGAGATGATGATGTACATGACGAAGAAGAAGATGCCCACCGAGGGGTTGCCACAGTCGCCCGTGGCCGGGGTGCCGGGGTTCTCCAGGGTGACGTCACAGTCCGGAGGGTAGTTGAGGATGGGCAGCAGCAGGCCGTCCCAGCCGGCGGACGTGGTGATCATGAACAGGCAGATCATGCTGTTGCCGAAGGTCTCAAAGTTGTACATGTCGTCGATCCCGGCCCCGTGTTTTACGTAGCCGAAGTTAGACATGCCAAAGATGGAGAAGATGAACATGACCAGGAAAAGCAAGAGGCCGATGTTGAACAGAGCGGGCAGGGACATCATCAGGGCAAACAACAGAGTCCTAATGCCTTTGGCTCCTTTGATGAGGCGAAGGATTCTGCCAATACGGGCCAGGCGGATCACCCTGAACAGGGTTGGTGATACAAAGTACTTCTCAATCAACTCCGCCAGAAACATCCCTGAAGTCGAAGCACAGAAAGAGAATAATCAGCAAGGCACTCAGTTTGAATGTACAGAAGAGTGTCGTAATGACTTACGGTAGTCTACGGTCATTCGTGTTTAGTGCTCGGCTAGAGAGCCACTAGAGGTCTCAACTCTCTGGAGTTCACTAGGGCATCACTCCCGCAACAAGCATGTTCTTCGTGCTTGGTAAATGCAAAAGAACAGGTTTGTTTTTTTCTGCACTCTCAGGCAGTGCAAAACAACACCAAACACCTCGCCCAAAAAACCCGTCTACGCTGTCACGGTGATGACGTCCGTGAGAGAAGACTCCTCTGAACGCTTACCTACGATGGAAAGGATGACGACCACCACGTCGAACACGTTCCAACCTATGGTGAAGTAGTAGTGCCGCAGGGCGAAGAGCTTCAGGACAAACTCTGTGGTGAAGGCCACGATGAACACGAAGTTGACCCAGTAGAGGATGTGCTCCGTCTCATCGGTCTGGTCGTCCGTCTCCACCATCATGGTGACCATGTTGAGGCAGATGAGGATCATGATGGAGATGTCAAAGACCTGCTGTGTCACAAAGTCAAACACCATGCCCTGGATACTGTTCTGTGGAGAGGGGAGAGAGGGACATGTGATGCGGTAGGGCTGCCACGAGAGCCTTGATAGACAAGCTCTATTAAAAGCACCATAGTTATCCTTCACATGCTTATGGACCGCCATCAAGGTCAAAGGTCATTGGCCGTGGGGATATTTAAAATGGAGGAAAAATGAATCCAGCACTAACCAGTGGCCTGGGTATTGGTTTCTGTGGTTTCTTTGATCCTAACTTCTTCATGGCATTATAGTATTTCTTCTGCTCCTCCGTCATGAAGATATCCTGACCTCCAAAGTAACGGAGCCAAGGGAGAAATGGTTACAATCTAAACTACGAGAAAGCACCCCGGCCCCACCTCGGAGACGTCACCGCGCGTGGTGAGTGTTCTGGTCATTATAAATCACCCTTTCACGCACATTATACAAAACCACCTAGTTCACCATCTCAGAGAGAGAGCTCAAGTGTTTGGTTGAACGTGATAATGTCCTAGTCATACATTTGACAGCAATCATCGCAGTCGGCATTATAAAAGGAGAAAATTAGCTTATCTTTTTCTTCTGCTGATTGAAGTTGTCAATGATGACACCGATGAAGAGGTTGAGGGTGAAGAAGGATCCAAAGATGATGAAGATGACAAAGTAGATGTACATGTACAAGTTGTCTTCGTAGATGGGCTGGTCCTCAACCTGTAGAGCACCGCACATTAAATATAAATCTAAACAACTATCTTCTAAAGCACTCATTAGACCTCTGGCCACGCCTACCTTTCTGGAATCTATCGCTGCGTACATGATATCCATCCAGCCTTTGAACGTGGCCTGTGAGTGAGAGGACACAGCGCGTCAGAGACTTGTGCTCAGCGGCACTCACGCACCCGGACGACCAGACAGAAGACACCTCACCACTTGTAGCAGGGCCAGGTACCCTGCGCCCACGTTGTCGAAGTTGATCTTGACGTTCTTCCAGCGCACGTGGCTGAAGTTGGCGTTGATGAGGGCAAAGCATTCCGTCTTGTTGTTGACCTCGTGAGGGAGGAACATGGCCTCCTCCGTCTCGTTGTAGCAGTAGTAGTACTTCCCCGCAAACAGGTTGACCCCCATGATGCTGAAGATCAGCCAGAAGATGAGACACACCAGCAGCACGTTCATGATGGAGGGGATGGCCCCCACCAGCGCGTTCACCACCACCTGGGGAACAGAGACGCTACAGTCTCCGGGGGGACACAGAAACGCCTCGTCCACATGCATGGACTCTTAGGTCAAAGTTTCAGAGAAGGCAGGGCTAGAGTGAGGAGGTAAATGGTATGCTAAGCGTCTATGGTCTACTTGGGTTCCATGTTTACACTGTGCCGAATTTAAGGCCATGCACGTGATGGCTCAACGAAAGCGTTACCAAAACTGTTTTAATATAAACTCGGCGTGCACCGAGTAGGAACCGTCCACGGTGAGATGTTCGCCGTGTGACAAACTGGTTAGTATAGTTGAATAGCTGCTATCAGGGGACACCAAGAGAGCTTTAGCATCTCCATAAGTAACAACTGTAAAGTTGCACTGTGTAAGACTGAGTCCCTCCCAGTTAGTAGGAGGGACTTTCAGAATGTAAATGTGTTCCGTCCACTCTGTGTGCGTGGGAGGGGCTTATGGTGAGTGGGAGGGGCTTGTGGTGAGTGGGAGGGGTTTGGTGAGTGGGATGGGGCTTATGGTGAGTGGGAGGGGCTTGTGGTGAGTGGGAGGGGTTTGGGTGAGTGGGTGTGGCTTATGGTGAGTGGGATGGGGTTGGGAGTGTCCATAGTACGATTCTTGTAAACAAAGAGAGAGCATTTTGTATTTGTAGAATACATCAGGATGATCAGTTGTAGGATGGGATTTTAACACATTGACTACGGATATGTCGAGGTCGTTTGAAGCTATGGGCTTGTATGGTCCTATCCCGTGGCTTACCCTCATGCCTTCGAAACGTGAGAGGGCCCTCAGAGGCCTCAGGGCCCTCAGGGTCCTGAGCGATTTGATTGGTCCCAGATCGGAGTATCCCAACGCATTCGCTATGAGGCTCACAATGGACACCTATAGGGAGACAGAGAGAGAGAGGCGAGAGAAAGAGGGAGAGAGAAAAGTAAAGGGGGAGAGATCGAGAGAGAGAAAAGGAAAGAGGGAGAGATCGAGAAAAGGAAAGGGGGAGAGAAAAAAAAGGGAGAGAAAGAGAGAGAAAAGGAAAGAGGGAGAGAAAAAAGAGGGAGAGATCGAGAGAGAGAAAAGGAGAAAAGGAAAGAGGGAGAGATCGAGAGAGAGAAAAGGAAAGAGGGAGAGATCGAGAGAGAAAAGGAAAGAGGGAGAGATCGAGAGACAGAAAAGGAAAGAGGAGAGAGAAAAAAAGAGGGAGAGAAAGAGAGAGAGAGAAAAGGAAAGGGGGAGAGAGAAAAAAAGAGGGAGAGAAAGAGAGAGAGAAAAGGAAAGAGAGAGAGAGAAAAGAGGGAGAGAAAAAGAGGGAGAGAAAGAGAGAGAGAGAAAAGGAAAGTGGGAGAGAAAAAAAGAGGGAGAGAAAGAGAGAGAAAAGGAAAGGGGAGAGAGAAAAATAGAGGGAGAGAAAGAGAGAGAAAAGGAAAGAGGGAGAGAAAAAAGGGAGGGAAAGAGAAAAGGAAAGGGGGAGAGAGAAAAAAGAGGGAGAGAAAGAGAGAGAAAAGGAAAGATGGAGAGATCGAGAGAGAGAGAAAAGGAAAGATGGAGAGAAAGAGAGAGAGAGAGCAAAGGAAAGGGGGAGAGACAGAGGTGAAGAGGGGGTAAGAAAAAAGGAAGCCCACATTTAAAGAGGTACACAGAGAGAGACCATACTTAAGAAGGTGACTATAACAACAGAGACTAAGCTGATGGGGTTAGATGGATAGTTAGATAGAAAGAAAGTTAGCTAGAACGTTAGAGAGATAGACACTACACTCCCCCAAGTTTTTTTCTGGATATGTGTTTTACTTTGCGATTAACTGAGTTTGCTTTAGTTTGGCAAACAGGTCAAGCTCGCTGAGCAGCTTACCACAAGCTGTAAGCACTCCTGGAAAGAAACTTGTGGTGGAAACGGCGAGAGGGAGAGAAGATCGAAACGAAGGGAAGGAGGGGGAAAAAAAACCATTTCACAAAAACACAGAACCCACCGCGGCACAAGAGAATAACACGAGACGACGACACACTGCACGGAAAATAACCCACGCGGTGGTTCACACACGCGAGAGAGCGGCCTTAATCACACACGGGAGAGCGGACGCACGAGGAAGGCTGAGGGAACTACTCTCTGGGGAGGGGAGGATGGGGGCGGGTTAGAAGGAGAGGAGGAGGAGGAAGAGGACCTATGAAGGAAAGAGCCGTCACACAACACATCGACCTTACCCTGGAGCCTCAAACAAGGCCCCTCTCAGTGCCCCCTCTCTCCCTCTCTCTCTCTCTCTCTCTCTCTCCCTCTCTCTCTCGCAGCAGCAGCAGCAGCAGCAGCATCTCTCTACCTTAGAGCGAGAGACATACACTTTGAGACACCTGCTGTGTGAGAGAGAGGACAGGTCAGTGGCGGGACGCTCGGATCCCAGCAGACATCAAAACCCTTCCGGCCATTTCCACAGAGTCACAGGGGATCACTGTGGGAATGTCATAAACTCTATCGGGAGGAGGGCGTCCTGGTGGAACCTGGAACGCTGGATCCCTACCCGGGAGGGAGACAAGGCGTGGTTAAGCAGTGCACACACGCAAGCACACTTCAGTACGTCCAGCCACCCTATGGGTGCCCTTCAGACGCAGTGGGATATGCCTTGAGCATCGTCGGCATGGATGTGCTGATAGCGAACGGACTAGGGATTACGGAAAAGTAACCCAAAACGACGTCAAAAAAACCTACCGTGAATGTTAGGAATCACAACGGTCCGTGTAGCAAGATTTGAACAACAAGACATAATGACAAAATATAAAATCGAAACAGAACAACGGCAGGACAGGGAGACTCACTGGAGAGGCTCTTTGGCGTTCATTTGGATAGCATCAGGGAAGCAGATCCCTTCAATCAATACCTGTTCTGCTCATAAAAGTATTACATACAGAATATCTGTTTTAGACATTATTGAATGTTAAGATGTAAGTGACGTCCTCTCCATTCCATCTCCATGCCCAAAATGGACCAAAGAACCATTTGACTTTAATGTATTCAATACCAGAGCAGTAAGGACAGTAGTGGTATTCTCCTGAAAGCACTGCAGATCCATACTATTAGGCCGCGCCAGAGAGGGCTGCATTATGGACGCAGCATTTTAGCAAATCGTTTAAGGAGGTCTGAAACGTGGACGATGAAACTCTCCACTTTGATGCGGTCGCATGTACAACTTCATTGATGCAATGTGTTGAGCTTCCGTGGGTCTGTTTTGACTGTTGATGGGTCCGCAGGTGGCGGACCCATCAACAGTCAAAACAGACCCACGGAAGCTCAATTTAATTCCACTTTGATACTTCGGTACTTTTGACCCCCTGTGGAATACAATGTAAACGCGACAAGAAGTCAGTACAAGTACTGAAACACTGAATCTAAAAGATCCACGCCTCGCCGCGGCGGCTGGAGACTCACGTCCACGATGAAGAAGTCCAGCCAGCACCAGGCGTTGGTGAAGTACTTCACGAAGCCGTAGGCCACCCACTTCAGCAGCATCTCCAGGATGAAGATGTAGGTGAAGACCCGGTCAGCGTACTCCAGGATGATCTTGATGGTCTTCCTCTGTTCGATGTACACATCCTCAAAGGCCTGGGGGCCAGGAGACGCACACCGGCGCACACACGCACACACACACACACACACACACACACACACACAAACAGATACACACAGGCACATGCACACACACACACACACGCACAGACACAAACAGATACACACACACAGGCACATGCACACACACACACAAACAGATACACACAGGCACATGCACACACACACACAAACACACACGCACAGACACAAACAGATACACACAGGCACACGCACACACACACACACACACAAAAACACGCACAGACACAAACAGATACACACACACGCACACACACAGGCACATGCACACACACACACACACACACAGACACAAACAGATACACACACACACACACATGCAGGCACACGCACACACACACACACACGCACAGACACAAACAGATACACACACACACGCGCACACACAGGCACATGCACACACACACACCCACACGCACGCGCACAGACACAAACAGATACACACACACGCACACACACAGGCACACGCACACACACAGACACACGCGCACACATGCACAGACACAAACAGATACACACACACGCGCACACACAGGCACACACACACACACACATACACACAGGCGGGAGGTTTAATTTGGAGCTGTATTCCTTCATCTGTGTTTCAGGTGAAAGCAGACGAGTCTGGGGGAGCAGCTGAATGGAACATTATTGTGTGTGTATGTTGGGTGGGCGAAGGCTCCAATGTCTTGTATTGCCAGCCCCCCGCCCCCCCCCCCAGTCCTGACCGATCGGTCTCCCAGCCCATTTATCTCCTACAGCCCGTGTTCACCCTTCAACACATAAGTGTTTCAGATCACTATTTGGCTGCCGTCCTCCCCCAGAGCTGCAGACCTAAGCTGCTTGCTTCGGTGGGAAGGGCGGGGCACTACGGCACTTTGATGTCCGTTAGCCATGGCATCAGGCCTCGTCACCGGGAGGAAAACGCACGAAAACTACCTCCTCGCCTTCCACCACGTACATTTTGTAAAAGCCATCGGCCAATGCGGTCACCCTCATGCACCCCTAAGTCTGTCTGTCTGTCTGTCTGTCTGTCTGTCTGCCTGTCTGTCTGTCTGTCTGTGTGTTGGTCTGTTGCCCTGTGGCCATGGTTCCCACCTTGGGGTCGCGGCCCACTTGGGGTCCCCTGATATACATATGGGGTCGCAGGAGATTGCTGACACAAGCTATAGATATCGATGATCCGTTTGGGCAAACTGTTTGTTTAAAAGATCTCATATCCGTCCTGTAACACGAACGGACTGCGTAATGACTCATGGCCACGAGCAAACTACTACTAATCACTGAGTGTGCAGCAGAGCAACGGCGTTCACCGGGAGCTCGATATTACCGACAGAGGCTGATTGGGTGAAAACAATTTGTGTGGAAGCAGATGCACAAAAGTCAAAGTTGGGGTCGCAAACATTTTCAGAGCTGGAAATGGGGTGGCGGGCCAAAATAGGTTGGGGGACCACTGGTCTTACCAGCGCTCCACTGCTGAGCAGGATCATGAAGATGATGAGGGTCTCAAACCAGTTGTGTTCCACGATCAGGTAGCAGGTCTTCCTGAGGAACCACCAGTGCTTCCCCCAGCCGTGGGTGATGGGCACATCGCAGCACTTGTACTTGGCAATGCATTCTGGTTGTCAGGGAAACAGAAGAGGTACAATGGGTCTTACTGGTCTTACTGGTCCATGGGTGTGTTCCCGGCCACACTATCTTAGCCGTGTGCTAAGATGTGTGAGGACACTTCTTTTTATTTATAATTTGTCATTTGTAATTTCTTTTTTTAATTTTTCTAATTTGTTTTTCATTTACAACAGTACTAAAGTAAAGTAAAGGTTCCCTACTTCGGCACCAGGTCTGACGCCGACACTTTCCAATAATATATATTACACATTTTATATGTGTACCGTTCAGATGTTTAACTTTTTCAATGGCTGTATAATAAATCATTTTTATTTTCGTATTAAATATATTATTATAATATATATATATATATATATTTAATTTGTATTCCCCATAAAACCTGGAAAAACACCAAAGCATTTCCTAGAGGAGGTGTTAACCCCCCCCCGCGGATCCTCTCTCCCCTGTAATGGGGGAGACAATATGGGCCAGACGTGGGGGCTCCTTACCGTCGGTCCAGCAGGCGTCCGGGTCCAGGTACTCCTCCACCACCTCCACCAAGGCCACATCCTCCAGGTCGGGCTTGATGTCTATGGTGCTGCCCTCGGAGGAGCTGGTGTCATCCAGCTGGGGACACACGGACAGTGGGAGGGTCAGGCCAGCGCTCCACCCCGACCCGGGACCTCTGCTCTGGGCGTACCCGGCCGTGTCGGTGACCCTTTGCTCCACTGATTCGTTCACCCACTGAGGTGACCTTGGAAGTGAGTCCCAGACGTCGCACACCGTCTATATTAGGAACCTTGGAGCGCCGTCGATCGCACGCTCCGGTTATTCCGGGGTCATTTAGTGGCCCACTGTAAATACTACATTGTACGCTCCTGACGACGTAGGAGGTTTGAGCAGAAAGCAGTATTAGAGAAAGCAGAGCTGGCATCCAGTATAGATTCAACGCTCGTGTTGGATGGAGACATGAAAGCAAAAGCCACTGTGAGGTGAATTCCGCCTATGGTGGTTCATCTTCGGACACACCGGACAACAAGTCAAGGTGGAACCGGGCGAACCGGGAGTTTACATGCCTATTATTGAAAAGTACACACCGGCTCACATGCAGACGCAGTGAGCCGATCCAATGCACGAGAGAATGATGCTGCACTTTCCCACCGCGAGCAGTCAGCAAACGGCCACGTTCCCTCTCTCGCTGTCTTCCCTTCTCCCCATTTCTCGCTCTTTACTGTGCGTCTCTACTTCTCGTTGCTTCTCCCTCCCTCCCTCCCTTTCCCCTCCCCCTCTCCCTCCTTCTGGTGCCACAGCACTGAAGCCTCCCTCTCTCTTCCCATGATTGGCGGACAGTGCCTCTGTCCTCCTCCAATCGCAGCAGTGGTAGGCGGTGTGGCGCTGGAACGTGGGGGGGGGGGGGTGATGGAGAGATGCTGCAGGTACAGTGTGGAGGCTGCGGCGGCTTCTCTCCGTCTGGACCTGGTTACCTCCGCTAACCAGGCCAAGGTCACCCCCCCCCCCCCCCCCCACCCAGCTTGCATCAAACATCCCCTCAACAATAAAGATGGGGTGCGGAGCGTTGGGGGGGATCTACTCCTGAGAGACCCCTCCCCCCGGCGGTCAGCCGGTCTAGCGTTCACGTGTCACCTCTCTCTCGGCCTCCCTGCCGTCGACACAGAGGCTGAGCAGCGGGGCACAGACGTCCTGAAACGTCCCACACGGGCCCCCGTACGAAGAGGAACAACTCCGGCGTTACACACCTCACCTCTTCTACACGAGCACAATGCTCATAAGCCCTCGTTAGAACACTAACTATCTACTTCGGTAACATTTGTGCAGCTGGAAGTGCCACCGCGATGACAACACGCCGGGAAGCGACGCAGTGTGTGTTCGACGTCGCCCTCGGCAAGGAGGTGAGTGTGACCGGCGGGCGGTCAGTTCGGGGGAAACGAAAGGATCGGGAAAAAAGCCACGACGCACCACGGCCTTCTACTCACGTCTTTGCTGTTCTCCACGTCCGACTCGCTGCTGAAGTCCTCCGTGTTGAGGTTCTCGAAGTCCGACTCGCCCACGGCGATGGGCACGCACACGGTGAGGTTGGGGTTGTGGATGAAGGACATGTAGTCCTCGTCGATCATGTACTTGCCCACGCTGCTGCCGATGCCGCTGGTGGTGCCGTTGCCGTTCTTGGCGTAGTCCAGCTCGCGGTTGATGTCCACGCCCGTGTGGTTGGCGATGCAGTTCAGCTTCTTGTCGTACATGTCGTCCAGAGGCTTCTGCTCGTCCTCGATCGGCTGAGGGATCAAATCGAAACGCGCCACTTTAAAACCAGCGTCGACACACAAATCACAGAGAAGACGGACGACGGCGAGCCGGTGCCCCCGCCGGGTGATCTGGACGCGCGCGCGTTGCCACGGTTACCTTCTTGAGCACGTGCGCCATGACGATGCGCATGTGCACCTTGAACCAGGCGATGCCGATCTTGATGCGCGCCATGGCCAGCTGCAGGTTGTTGGGCTCGCCGTCGTCGTCCGTGGCCGCCAGGTTGTCGGCGCTGAAGGAGCTCAGCAGCAGGGCGAGGAACAGATTCAGCACCTGGGACACAGGAAGGGAGTGTCACACACCGCGGGGGGGGGGGTACCCCACAAGGACTACCCCACGCCCCGGCTCTGACTGATTATTGACCGCCCGCTGAGCTGTCCGACAGGAATAGAGACACAACGAACGAACAGTAATCAGCTCTTCACGGTGTCATTTTACGTCTCCCCCCGTCTATTCTCGGTCCCGCTCGTCCTTTGTCGTCTGTCTGTGTGCGCTCCTCACCACCAGGTTGCCGATGACCATGACCATCATGAAGACGGTGAGGCACATGGTCTGGCCCGCCACCTCCATGCAGTCCCACATGGTCTCGATCCACTCGCCGCACAGCACGCGGAACACGATGAGGAAGGAGTGGAAGAAGTCGTGCATGTGCCAGCGCGGCAGCACGCAGTCCTGGGCGATCTTGCACACGCAGTCCTTGTAGCTCTTGCCGAACAGCTGCATGCCCACCACGGCGAAGATGAAGACGATGATGGCCAGCACCAGGGTCAGGTTGCCCAGGGCGCCCACAGAGTTGCCGATGATCTTGATCAACATGTTGAGGGTGGGCCACGACTTGGCCAGCTTGAACACTCTCAGCTGCAGGAGGAGGAGGAGGAGAAAGAGGAGGAGAACAAGAAGAAAGAGGAAGAAGAACAAGAACGAGGAGGAGGAGGAGGAGAACAAGAACAAAGAGGAGGAGGAGGAGGAGGAGGACAAAGAGGAGGAGGAGGAGGAGGAGGAGGAGGAGGAGGAGGAGAACAAGGAGAAGAACAAGAAGAAAGAGGAGGAGAAGAACAAGAACAAGAACCAAGAGGAGGAGAACAAGAACAAAGAGGAGGAGGAGGACAAGAAGAAGGAGAAGAAGAAGTTCAAATGGGTTGCGATTCACTTACAAAGTGAGTAAACAAAAAACCCTTTTACAGGTCGACTATCCTGTCAGCGCAGACCGACCACTGAATGGTTCATGTAAGTTGTAATGTGTAAGATTCAGCCCCTCCCACTTCGTAGGCGGGAGACTTTCAGAATTAAAGAACCTCAGTAACAGAGTTCTGTCCACGCTAGTTAGCCGAGCTAACTAGCGTAGCTGGCTAACTAGCGTAGCTGGGCTAACTAGCGTAGCTGGGCGTGAGTGGGAGGGGCTTAGGGTGAGTGGGAGGGGTTTTGGGAGGGTCGATAGTACGATTCTCATCTTCGAGGAAACAAAGAGAGCATTTTTTATTTGCGGAATACAGTATATCAGTTGTAGGATGTTATTTTATCGATAGCGTTATTGAATCACCATCGATTAGCATTGGCTACCAGATACGTCCAGGTTATTTTAGGCTATGAGCTAGTTGAAATGATAAAACATCAACGACTTCAATTGTTCACGCTTTTAATGTTTGGTGCGTCTTCGTATCAAACCACTCCCAACACGAACCGCTGAAGGCTTGTTTCTGGAGCCGAGACCTGCTGAGCACATAGCATGAGGTTCCAAGGGCTCACCCCCAATGTGAAGCTCCGCCCTCCTGCTACCACTCACCAATCGGAAGGAGCGCAGCACAGACAGACCCTCCACATCAGCCAATCCCAGCTCGACTAAACTCAGGGTCACGATGAAGCCGTCGAAGATGTTCCAGCCCTCCTGGAAGTAGTAGTAGGGATCCATGGCAACGAGCTTGGCGAACATCTCCGCCGCGAAGATCCCCGTGAACACCTGCAGGTCAAAGGTCACGTCAGTACCCTACGCATCCTGTACCCTGAGATGGAGTGAGTCCTGGCGGGACAGAGCTCACTCTGGCTCCAGCTCTGTGAGGACAGGATATAGAAATACATAACGATATACTGAATACTGATACGGAATGGGTTAGGGTTGGCTTTTTTTGCAATAACCCCTTAAATATTGAAATGATTTAAAGTTTGCCCTCCTTTTTTATCATCTGTTTTAAATTACAACTATTTTAGAATAGTAAAATCTTTTTTATTTCAAATAAAGGAGGTGTGAAGTCCAAAAGATTAAATATCAGCATACACCTCCAAACAATCCTTCACTACTAGTTTTTGGGAACAGATTATACAAAATAAAAGAACAAAAAAACAAAAGAAAAAACAGCTGAGGCTTTTTATGTGATTATATGTAAGACTGCAAGAGTATCAAAGTGGAACACAAGCAGCGAGTGGAAAGCTGTAGTCTCCCAGTAGCAGCACTGTAGTGTCCCAGTAGCAGCACTGTAGTCTCCCAGTAGCAGCACTGTACTGTGCCAGTAGCAGCACTGTAGTGTCCCAGTAGCAGCACTGTAGTCTCCCAGTAGCAGCATTGTACTGTCCCAGTAGCAGCACTGTAGTCTCCCAGTAGCAGCACTGTACTGTCCCAGTAGCAGCACTGTAGCGTCCCAGTAGCAGCTAAGGACCCTAAACTGACCATCTCCCAGCACCCATCAGTCTCCCAGGGCACACCCAGTGATCCACTGCACCATCCCTCCCTCCAGAACCGCACCGGTGGCTTGTTTCCTCTTCAGCTGCTGATAGCGTGCCAATCCCCATGACCTCACCCCCCCCCCCCCCCCCCCCCCCCCCCCCCCGGCAGGCAGACAGAGCGTCTCCTCTGAGCCCAGACGCTGCACGGCTGCCGCTCACTGGCGCTTGAGTTGTGCTATGCGTTGTGAGCCGATGGGGGGGGGGGGAATCAGTGCTTTGAATTTGGTCAACTCAAGCTCCAAATAGATCCTGGGATGGGGGCACTTGCAAGGCTTACGATCGAGACAATTGATTCAAGGGAGAAGAGAACAGAGAGAGAGAGTGTGTGGGTGGGGTGACGGACAGAGAGAGAGAGGGAGAAGGTTCAAAATGGAAGGGGAGAGAGTGACTGACGTTGGGTGTTATAGAGTTTAAAATGGAACTGCATTTTTAATGAGGCCCCATAAAAGGTCTATGAGTGAGTGAGTGAGTGAGTGAGTGAGTGAGTGAGTGTGTATATGTGTGTGTGTGTGTGTGTGGTACAGAAAGGGTATTGTTTCCAATCATCTACATAGATTAGGTTGCCATCTGCTATTCGGTTACTCAGACAAATAGCCCTCCTACATAATGACTTGTTCCTCTGCCCTTTCCCAAGATCTGATCAATGGGGTTCATTAGATATACACTGTATATACGACTCAGACGTATGAAATATATCATCATATCATGTGTACCATATTAAAGAAAAACGAATCATCAATTAATTGATTCATTTACCAGCTGCTCACTGTCAGCCCTTTGCCCATTAATTAAAATTAACCAACCATGGGGTCTTAATTCTGACCTACTTAAGATGGCCGCAGATTGAGTTTTATACATGTTACTGTACATCCAGATGAAAATGATTACATTCTCATAAAAAAAGAGAAGAAAACAGCAATATATATCAAACTAAGCTCTGGGAAACTGGGATTGTTCTGGCATGTCCACCTTTCACATGGACACAAGTAATCCCACTTTTGTGAAAAAGAAAAAAAAGAAAAGCGTTTGTCACTGACGCCTTTCCCAGCATGCAACGGGGGCCGTCTCCATTGACTTACCAGGTTTCCTACATACAGCACCTCCTCAAAACGAGGGGTCATGGGGTAGTGCTCCATGGCCATGAACAGGGTGTTGAGGACGATGCAGATGGTGATGGCCAGATCCACGAAGGGGTCCATGACGATCAGGTAGGTCACATGCTTGATCTTCAGCCAGAAGGGGAAGCACTCCCAGATGAGGAACATGTTCGCAAACTTGTACCAGCAAGGTGGACAACTCCGCTGGGACTCCTCCAGCTCTGCAGACGGGGAGAGAGACGGGGGAGGGAGATGGGGGAGAGATGGGGAGAGATAGAGAGTTTGGGAGAGTGGATGGGGGAGAGAGATGGGGAGAGATCGATGGGGAGAAAGGGAGAGAGATGGGGAGAAAGTTGGGAAGAGAGAGAGATAGGGAGAGATAGAGTTTGGGAGAGTGGATGGGGGGAGAGAGATGGGGAGAGAGACGGGGAGAGAGATGGGGAGAGAGATGGGGAGAGGCCCTCACAAATAGCCCAGCAGGTCAACTGCAAATGTCTTGATATTGTCAACGTTATTATTTGTATATAGAACATGATAAATGCCATACTTAAATGCATATTTGCATGTTTATGTGGGGGCCAATACTAAGGATAATAGATCTAAGGATGAAGATGTGAACGCCCTCAACAAGACGAGAGCGAGTAGGCCGGAGGCCGGGAGGCGAGGGTGGTTACCCTCCATGAGTGTGTTGGTGACCACGCTCATCTGGCTGTTGGCGCGATCCTTCCCCTTGAAGGAGCAGTTGAGCTGGTCCACGGACACCCTCAGAGATCCAGAGTGCTTCTTCTTCACCTCCACCTCTGTGGTCTGTTCTCAGAGAGACGCACCGTGTCAGTCACATGACCCCGCACACACGCCCGCGCACGCGCACACGCGCACACACGCACGCACGCACGCACACACAAGCACACACCATCCTAACATACAAGTAAGCTTCACAAGCCTTTCAGAACGGAGGAGCAAATGTGAGAGATTTTGCTCATCAGAACACTGTAATCACCTGGTACACTGCACATGTAAACACCTGGTACACCACACATGTAAACACCTGGTACACCACACATGTAAACACCTGGTACACCACAGCATCACATGTAAACACCTGGTACACCACACATGTAAACACCTGGTACACCACACATGTAAACACCTGGTACACCACGCATGTAAACACCTGGTACACCACACATGTAAACACCTGGTACACCACAGCATCACATGTAAACACCTGGTACACCACACATGTAAACACCTGGTACACCACAGCATCACATGTAAACACCTGGTACACCACACATGTAAACACCTGGTACACCACAGCATCACATGTAAACACCTGGTACACCACAGCATCACATGTAAACACCTGGTACACCACAGCATCACATGTAAACACCTGGTACACCCCGCATGTAAACACCTGGTACACCACACATGTAAACACCTGGTACACCACAGCATCACATGTAAACACCTGGTACACCACAGCATCACATGTAAACACCTGGTACACCACAGCATCACATGTAAACACCTGGTACACCACACATGTAAACACCTGGTACACCACAGCATCACATGTAAACACCTGGTACACCACACATGTAAACACCTGGTACACCACGCATGTAAACACCTGGTACACCACAGCATCACATGTAAACACCTGGTACACCACACATGTAAACACCTGGTACACCACACATGTAAACACCTGGTACACCACAGCATCACATGTAAACACCTGGTACACCACACATGTAAACACCTGGTACACCACAGCATCACATGTAAACACCTGGTACACCACAGCATCACATGTAAACACCTGGTACACCACAGCATCACATGTAAACACCTGGTACACCACAGCATCACATGTAAACACCTGGTACACCACGCATGTAAACACCTGGTACACCACACATGTAAACACCTGGTACACCACAGCATCACATGTAAACACCTGGTACACCACAGCATCACATGTAAACACCTGGTACACCACACATGTTAACACCTGGTACACTACAGCATCACATGTAAACACCTGGTACACCACACATGTAAACACCTGGTACACCACAGCATCACATGTAAACACCTGGTACACCACACATGTAAACACCTGGTACACCACACATGTTAACACCTGGTACACCACAGCATCACATGTAAACACCTGGTACACCACGCATGTAAACACCTGGTACACCACAGCATCACATGTAAACACCTGGTACACCACACATGTAAACACCTGGTACACCACACATGTTAACACCTGGTACACCACAGCATCACATGTAAACACCTGGTACACCACAGCATCACATGTAAACACCTGGTACACCACAGCATCACATGTAAACACCTGGTACACCACAGCATCACATGTAAACACCTGCTACACCACAGCATCACATGTTAACACCTGGTACACCACGCATGTAAACACCTGGTACACCACAGCATCACATGTAAACACCTGGTACACCACACATGTAAACACCTGGTACACCACACATGTAAACACCTGGTACACCACAGCATCACATGTAAACACCTGGTACACCACGCATGTAAATACCTGGTACACCACACATGTAAACACCTGGTACACCACAGCATCACATGTAAACACCTGGTACACCACACATGTAAACACCTGGTACACCACAGCATCACATGTAAACACCTGGTACACCACACATGTTAACACCTGGTACACCACACATGTAAACACCTGGTACACCACGCATGTAAATACCTGGTACACCACACATGTAAACACCTGGTACACCACACATGTAAACACCTGGTACACCACACATGTAAACACCTGGTACACCACACACCACACATGCTTAAGAAATATATATTATATGACAAATATTACTCATCCAGTCCCCCCTCCTACCCGTCAGTATCCTGCACAACAATACAAGACAGCTTAGCAAAACCCTGCATTCATTTGCCCCGTGATTCATATTCCATGACTAAGCACTCCTCCACCGCATGCTCTGGCATGCACGTTAAGTGAGGAGAAGGGCCGAGTCACATCATTCACCATGCTGTGTTGGTTTACGGATGAGTAGAAAAGGGGGGAAATCAATTGGATTGGCTGAGAACAAAGGGGTGTCGCACCACCATGCTAGCTGCCGGAGGAATGCTGTTAAAGTGAAGCTGGGTGTTTTAGCGCCACCCGGTGGTTGACGTCGGAACGGCATCAAGTGCAAGAAGTCAAACCAAACGTAAAGAGAGCGAGAGGAAGAATTAAAAAGGGCTCGAGGAGATACTGAACGTTCAGTTATATTGTAAAGGTGTCGTTGTTTAAGTGTGTGTTGCAGGGGAGGTCGAGTATCATTTAAAGGATGTTGTTCAGTAGGTTCAGAAGGAGCTTAAATCAACGTTTAGTTCGGGCCACGATCTGTACGCAGTGCCAGGGCGGGAAAGGGTTTAACTAGGTTGTCGGTTCCAGTCCAGTTACATGACGAAAATTCCTAGCTAAGAAGGTAGAACCGTCCTACTGAAGGGCCAGGAACCTGGTGGGGGGGGGGGGGGGGGGGGGCAAAGTGACGCACAGGAACAGGAGCAAAGGATAGAATGAGAAGGAGGCAAAGGAGAAGCCAGAGAGCCTGGGACGAGGAGTCAGGGGGAGTCAGGGGGGGGGGGGGCACCACCGCATGCCTAGACTGTATCTGTGTCTCATGGACGTCCTTACACTGTCATCAGTGGCTGCTTTATCTATTTTCACCTCAGGCAGGAGCCGTCCGCCGGGCCCCGGGCCGATGAGCGACACCACGCCGTTGCAGTCCACCGTGCTGTTCCTCTTGCCGCCCGTGTGCGGCGCCAGCGGGTGGACGCGGGACGAGCCCTGGCTGTAGCCGCTGTAGCTGTTGCGGCGGTAGGGGATGAAGAGGGAGCCGCGGCGGTCCTCGCTCTCCTCCACCGTGCTGTGCTCGTCGTCGGCGAACTCGTTCTCCGAGCCCGCGTCCTTGGAGCGGCCCTTGAAGCTGAAGATGCTGCTGCGGCTGTTGTGGCGGGACATGAAGGGGGAGCCGGGGATGCTGAGCAGAGACTGATGGGGAGGAAGAGGAGGATGAGGACGATGGAGGGGAAGAGAGCGGGGAAGATGGTGGTGAAGAGGGTGCGGGTGGGGCGGGTGAGGACGGGGAAGGGGGGGTGCAGAAGAAGAAGAGGATGAGGAAGAGGATGAAGAAGCATGGCGGGCGAGGAAGATGATAAAGAAGCATGGCGGGCGAGGAAGATGATAAAGAAGAGGATGAGGAAGAGGATGAAGAAGCATGGCGTGTGAGGAAGATGATGAAGAAGCATGGCGGGCGAGGAAGATGATAAAGAAGAGGATGAGGAAGAGGATGAGGAAGAGGATGAAGAAGCATGGCGGGCGAGGAAGATGATGAAGAAGAGGATGAGGAAGAGGATTTAGAAGCATGGTGAGTGAGGAAGATGATGAAGAGGAGGACGAGGAAGAGGATGAAGAAGAGGATGAGGAAGAGGATGAAGAAGCATGGCGGGCGAGGAAGATGATGAAGAGGAGGACGAGGAAGAGGATGAAGAAGAGGATGAGGAAGAGGATGAAGAAGCATGGCGGGCGAGGAAGATGATGAAGAAGAGGATGAGGAAGAGGATTTAGAAGCATGGCGAGTGAGGAAGATGATGAAGAAGAGGATGAGGAAGAGGATGAAGAAGCATGGCGGGTGAGGAAGATGATAAAGAAGAAGATGAGGAAGAGGATGAAGAAGCATGGCGGGCGAGGAAGAAGATGAAGAAGAGGATGAGGAAGAGGATGAAGATGCATGGCGGGTGAAGAAGATGATAAAGAGGAGGACGAGGAAGAGGATGAAGAAGAGGATGAGGAAGAGGATGAAGAAGGGTGGGGCGGATGGGCAG
>JACYXH010000426.1:1140000-1182500 GCA_026745465.1 Lota lota | reverse complement strand
CACAAATGAAAAACATGAAACAATTCTCACTGTCGTTCATGATGTATTCGTCAAAGTCAAAAATGGTGCCGTTGGCGAAACGGTCTGTCATGTTGATGGGCCAGAACACACATTTGTGCCGCAGGTTCCCCATGAAGAGCTGCAGTCCAATCAAGGCGAAGACGCTGAGACAGAACACCGTCAGAATCATCACGTCTGACAGCTTCTTCACAGACTGGATTAGAGCTCCCACGATGGTCTTCAGACCTGGGAAAGGAAGGGAACAACACACACACACACACAACCGCACACACGCCCGCACGCACATGTGTACACACACACACATGCACACACACAAACATTTGTACAACACACACACAAGTGCATGCACGCCGCGAAGTGTGCATGTACGCGTGTGCGTGATGCATACACAAAAACACATACCCAGGAACACACATACAACCATGTCACGCACACACACACACACAAACACACATAGACACACACATATAGACACACACATATAGACACACACAACCATATATAGAAATATATATATATGCACTCAGGGACAGAGAGATACACCGAAGCACACAAACACAAAAACAGACACACACACATACAGAAAGGTGCAAACCTGTGCATTTATGAAATGCACAGGCTTGGTCTGCGGACACAGCTGCGTCTCCAGGCTGACTCAAGTACTTGGATGTGGTGGAGTCTATTCCGGTCAATTAGTCCAGGTGTTAAGAGTGGAACCAGTGAGCCGTGTGGAGATCGGTGGTCTTCATCCAGGGCCAGCCGTCACTCGTCCACCATTATTTGAATTTGAACCTCAGTCCATATTGCTCCTCTCGTTTAAAGGACTGAAGCTGTGTGATGAAGCACTGGCTCACAGGCACTGTGGTTTTCAGTTCCCGTACGTTTGAACTGCAGACCTTTGCTGCATAGTTGATGTGACAAGACATAAATAGGCTTCATAAGCTCTATCTCCTCCTGGCACTGGATGTACCAGGAGCTTATGACATGTTTTTTGATTAAAAACCCAAATTGAAGGTGTACATAATAACACAATAAATGTATGTGTCAGGACAGCAGGTCAGCCCAATGGTGGGTTTGTCTCTAATCCAAATAAATACGTGCACATATTCGTATGAGAGTAGGACAGGTGCAGTCAGGTCCAAACCGTGTCCACAAGTGGAGGGTTCCTTCCATATCGCGGCACAAACATCCGTTACACTGAACATCAAGTGAGCAGAGGACTAAGCTCTCTGCCCCTGCCCTGCACAACACAGAACAGCACGAAGAGGTCTGGAGACCAGCTGGGATGTTCCTGAAGCTGGGCCATCGTTCCATACATATTGGGGTATGTATTCAATCCCCCTCTTCCAATAAGTACGGCATTTCAACACTTTGAATATTGAAGTGCGGTCGAGTAGCGAGGAACATGGTGTTTGTTCGCCAACATAAAATAGTCTGATTGTGTTTTCAGAGTTTACCTTAAGTTATTTTCTACTGTCCAACTTTTGAGGAACATCCCATCGCTGCTCTCAGCAGGTAAATAACATCCAACAGAGATGAGGCGTCTACAGCAGCAGGGGGGACAGGGGGGGGACGGACGGACAGAGAGCAGGACCAGGGGCAGTCAGGTGAGCGGAGGGGGGAGGGGGGGGGACAGGCGAGGGCGAAAGGAGGCACGAAGTAGGATCAGTGGTCGGGGGGGGGGGGGGGGGGGGGGGGGGGGCATGCAGGTCATTTAAACGCCAAGGCTGAAGGAAGTGACTCTGTGTCAACATCACCTGTCAAAAAGCGTGATGGTGACTTTGCTCTAAGTGAAGAACCGTTCCCATCCTAGGACCCCCATGGCCCACTGATGCTCCCCCATGGAGGAGGGGCCCTCCCAGAGCCCAGCTGAGCACTGTATGCTGGAGGCTGAGCTTACAGTACTGCATGTACACAAATCCACAACAAATTATAGCAAAGGCCCTTTGATACTTGCTCTAAGCAAACGTTTTTGCACCAGTGGATCGTTTTCAGATCTGCTTTGTGTGCGTGTGTGCGTGTGTGTGTGCGTGTGTGCGTGTGATCTACAAACATTTCCAGTAGTGTAAATGTTTATATTATTCAAATACATTATATGAATCTGCTTTTGTCGTCCCTGATTGTAATCTGATGTATGGATTTTGGTTAATGATGGCAGTGTGTGTGTGTGTGTGTGTGTGTGTGTGTGTGTGTGTGTGTGTGTGTGTGTGTGTGTGTGTGTGTGTGTGTGTGTGTGTGTGTGTGTGTGTGTGTGTGTGTGTGTGTGCGTGTGTGTGTGTGTAAAACTGATGGCAGTTTTCCTTCAATGTTTTCCCTCCCAGGATGGACAAAGATCTTCAAAAAATCCAGAAGCCTGAATCCAAAAAGCTGAATTAATAAAGAACTGAATATAGTTCCCAGGAAGAGTCTGTTAAGCCAAACTTGTAAAGCAGGTGTTTGAAGCTTCATGCAGCATAATGTGTTGTCAAACTAGGCATGGCAGTCTTTAGGAATTAAATGTAATGTTTTCTTGGAAATCCAAAGATGAAAGTACCAGACATCGTTTATTTAAATAATGTATAAATTCAATATGGCGGATGATTAAGAATAACACAACAAATAAAAATATAAATTGGTCATGTATTCGACCAAACTTTGGTCAAATGCATTGCCATAACATAAACATTGAATCTCTCCTTAAAAAAATCTTTAATTGACTGTATTTACATGGTATTTCTTTAAACGAGTGTCAGCCTTTTGCTTAGTTAAATATGATCGAATTTATCTAGAATGGACAACGCTGTGCATTTGCATTGCTTTAAAAACACAAGAACTCGACTGTAATGCTTGAAAGATGATATAGAAACTGCACACAATCTGGTTGGTCCAAATGGAAGGTATGGTCCACATAAAAAACCATTAGGAGGTTTTGATTCCCACTTAACCCCACAAGACTGCCAGTAAGACTGCTTAGCCTATCAAAAATGTATGACTACCATTTTTGATTGTCGTAAAATAACAGAAAGAAAACAAAATATATAGATATATGTTGTTTTTTTTTGGGAGGGGCATCTCTTTTCATATCAAAAGGAAACCATTAAAAACTAGAATGATAAGAGCAGCTCAGCCTTAGTGTTTAAATGCAGTCTCACCTGGAATTACAGAAATAGTTTTCAGGGCCCGGAGAACCCTGAACGTTCTCAGCGCCGAGACATTCCCCAGGTCCACAAACTCTGTTACATATCTGCAACAAGGTAGGGGACAGAACAGAGCACATGACACACAACACACCACCACAGGATACACATGCACGCACACACCTCCACACACGCACGCACGTACGTACGCGTGTACACGATTACAACAACCACCACCACCACCATCACCGAGGACCAGGAGAGGGAGACACCACGTGGGAGAGAGGGAGGGAGGGAGGGAGGAGGAGGGAGAAAGTGAGAGAAAAAGAGAGAAAGAGAAAGAGAGAAAGAGAGAGAGAACGCCTGTCCAGCCAGGGGAGAGAAAAGGGAGAGAAACAGAACCACACCTAACATCAACCCCCCGTGCCCCGCCCACACGGAACAGACACCTGGACACTCTTACCTGGAATAACAGAAATAGTTTTCAAAGCCCTCAGAACCCTGAACGTTCTCAGAGCTGACACATTGCCTAGGTTTACAAACTCTGTTATGTACCTGCAAGGTGGATCACACATACAAGGACTTAGAGGTCATCCCATACATCGTGGAAGAGTCATACAGAATGCAAAGGGACTTTACTGTATCGACTATGGGGAGGGAACACATGATGAAGGTTTCATTGTTACGATGGAACATGCTGGAAGTAACACTGGTTGGTCATGAAACTGGTACGTGGCTCATATCTCACGCGTATAAATCCTCTATTCTAATTCATGATGTCTTGATTGGATGAAGAACTAGCTATATTACTAAACACGTTTCATTCTTTTCTTGTTGTATAGCACCAACAGCTAGCTAGATCCGTTAACCTCTACGATTCTATTTAGATGGCCCTTCCTGTTCTTCGATGTAAAAAGGACATTACAGTACACATTTTACATATTTTTGGCGTCATTCTTACATTTCTACCGCCCGCTATCATTTAATTCAATCATGGCGATGTCACAGGTGTTGAGACGAAGACAGAAGACAGAAGACAAGGAGATGTTCAGAGGGGGCGACTTACGCCATGGAGATGACCATGAAATCCAGCCAGTTCCAGGGGTCTCGCAGGAACGTGAAGCCGTCTATAGCAAAACCTCTGGCCACGATCTTGGTGAGGGACTCGAAGGTATAGATCCCCGTGAAGGTGTACCTGTATAAAGAAACAGATTTGTGAGTTCAATGTTGCGTGAGAGGGCGTTTGTCAAAGCGTGAATGTGTTTACGGAGATGAAAGGATACTCACTCTACTTGTTTGGACCATTCTGGAGGGTCGCTAAAAGTCATGAATATGCAGTTCGTCAAAATAGTACACATGATGATCATGCTGAATAACGTGAGGGGAAAAGAGTTAAGGAAACACACAGGAATACACACACTACACCTTTTCAAAGATGCAGTTATACTACACAGGAATACACACACTACACCTTTTCAAAGATGCAGTTATACTACACAGGAATACACACACTACACCTTTTCAAAGATGTAGTTATACTACACAGGAATACACACAGTACACCATTTCAAAGATGTAGTTATACTATGCAGGAATATAAATACTACATCCTCTTCAAAGATGAGGTGTTTATGCATCAATAATTCGTAGCGTTTATCCACATGCTTTAGCTGTGAACAACGTATTGAATGTAATTATAATGCCATTGCAATTGTACCGATTGAAGTATAATATTTTCATTCATATTCATATTTTCCACTCATGGTAACAAAAGCCACTTTCAGTTTCTCCACACACAACAAAAACTCAACAAATCATTTGACATTTCCGAAAGGATATGAATGTATCAAAATCTTAATAGCTATTCGCCTGAAGAGATTAAAGGGGCTGATGATGTACAGGGAAGGCGTGGCACTGAAGCGGAAGATGGTTTTTCCTTTGTTGATGACTATAAAGGTCTGTGGAGAGAGAGAGAGAGAGAGAGCGAGAGCGAGAGCGAGAGCGAGAGCGAGAGAGAGAGAGAGAGAGACGGAGAGACAGACAGATAGAGAGACAGACAGACAGAGAGAGAGACAGACAGAGAGAGAGAGACAGACGGAGAGACAGACGGAGAGACAGACAGAGAGAGACAGAGAGAGAGAGAGACAGAGAGAGCGAGAGAGAGAGAGAGAGAGGGGGACAGAGAGAGACAGACAGAGAGAGAGAGACAGAGAGAGAGAGAGACAGAGAGACAGGGGGACAGAGAGAGAGAGAGAGAGAGAGTAGATTAGTTTCCAGAATGCTGTACATAATACACAGTAAACAGGCTGGTGCTGCAGCGTCGGTCACAGGGCCAGGGGAGAGAGAGGGGATGCAGAAGAGAGACGGTTCATCACTCAGTCTGAGCTCCTCTCTTGACTGTTTCCCATTCCAAACGTGAGGTGCTCACATGCTGAAGTCCCGGGACAGACGGGTTGCTACGGTGACAGACTGCGACGCGACGGAGAGAGGAAGAGCTCTGGGTGGTGGGATGAAGGTGATAGGTCCGCTATTTCAGAAGTCCCGGATCACATGACATACGAGAGAGGAGGACGGGTCCTGCGGATCCACTGACGACCCCTGGTCTTGTGTGTGTGTGTGTGTGTGTGTGTGTGTGTGTGTGTGTGTGTGTGTGTGTGTGTGTGTGTGTGTGTGTGTGTGTGTGTGTGTGTGTGTGTGTGTGTGTGTGTGTGTGTGTGTGTGTGTGTTACCGTCCCTCTCTGCGGGCCGCGGGCCAGAGGCCAGCAGGCCCCCCCCCCCCCCCCACCCCTCCGAGGCCAAATGGCCACGCTTCCTCCCAAGCTTAAAGCTTTTACAGGAAGACAACCGCAAGCTCTGTCATCGATCAGGGGCCAGATCTGCTGACTCCAACCTCTCGGCAGCCACTCCCACCCAGAGACAGCTCGGAACCCAGTGTGGGTGAGGGGATGTGCATGCACGTGTGTGTGTCGTGTCTTTGTGTAAAATGTTAGGCCAAATAAAAATGATCCTGATTCAACGTTAATGATTCCCAACGTTTTTCCCGAAGCACAAGGAAAAGCAGGAATGCGTGTCAGACACGCAAAAACGTCCCCAGCGCTTGCAGAGTGAAGCGGCGGTTTCACCGAGACATCAAGTTGTCCCCGTAAGACCGTAAGACCGTAAGACCGTAAGACCGTAAGAAAAGACCGTAAGACCGTAAGAAAGACCGTAAGACCGTAAGACCGTAAGAAAGACCGTAAGACCGTAAGAAAGACCGTAAGACCGTAAGACCGTAAGACAGAATCAACGGAATTCTAGTCAATATTGCTCCACTGACAATATGTGGACGGTAACTGGAAGGAGGGTGTGAACTGGACACTGGTTTTAAAGTGCCTTGACTGGCTTTGAGCAGACACTACAAATAAAATGGAGACCAGAACGCCTCCGGGCTTCGGCAAAGAGGAGAAACGAGATAGTTGGAGATATTAACATGACCTGTAATTGCATTTTCTTTGCATTAGAAAAAGAGATACACAAGCTTGTTGGATGGAGCTATCGGGTGGCAGCCGATTCGCTGCAGATATACTGGTGCCACACCACTGGTTTGTGGATCCTAGTACAGGAACACTAGAAAGTCAACCAGAAGTATCCGGAGACAAGTGGTGTCCTGAAATCTAATTAGATTAAAAATAGCAAAGCAGTCTGGGGAAGACAGAATGTATTCTCTCCCTCTGCCTCCCTCTCTCTCCCTCTGCCTCCCTCTGACTTCCTCTCTCTCCCTCTCTGCCTCCCTCTGCCTTCCTCTCTACCTCTGCCTCCCTCGCTCTCCCTCTGCCTCCCTGTGCCTCCCTCTCTCTCTGCCTCCCTGTGCCTCCCTCTCTCTGCCTCCCTGTGCCTCCCTCTCTCTCCCTCTATCCCTCGTCTCCCCTCTCCGCCTCTCTCTCCCTCGCCTCCCCTCTCTGGCCCTTTCTGCTTGTACAGCAACTGTAACAGCAAAAAATATATATCCTTGGCCCTTTTATCCATTGTACAAAGGAGGGGAAAAAAACAATACTTCACCAGTGTTGTTAAATGGAAAAACTAATGGAACCCAGATGACATCAAACGAGTTTGTCTATAGGGGAAGGGTTTACCTCCCAGGTGATGGTGGATGACTTCAGACGATATGAACACATGGTCTAGGGCTGCTTAAACACACACACTAGCACGCACACACACACACACACACACACACACTTGGACGGACACACACACACACACACACACCTTTTTTGCGTTGTCCCTATTGGTTTTAATTTGGGTCATCTCGTGTAGCATGTGCTAATCAGTGTACACAAGGATACATAGTTGTTACAAATATAACTTGAGTCAACCGTGCGCTGTGTTCAAATCGAGTCGGGGGGAATGCTGCTGTTGACTTCATCTGGGCTGCTGGTCAGGGTGGGGAGACCTGGTGTGTGTGTGTGTGTGTGTGTGTGTGTGTGTGTGTGTGTGTGTGTGTGTGTGTGTGTGTGTGTGTGTGTGTGTGTGTGTGTGTGTGTGTGTGTGTGTGCAGGCTGTGCTGTGCTGCACACCCCTGCAGACAGACAGACAGACAGACAGACAGGCGGACCACCCAGACACCATCCAACACAGCATCAGTAACTCTAGGTAGCGCTGTAACGCGGCTCATTATAATACCAGGAGGACTTTCTGCTGCAAAGCTGCAGGAAGGTTCCTGTTCCCCGTGGACACGAAAGAGGAAGTATGCAGAAACCAGGAGGAAGATGCAGCTGCAGGGACAGCGCACGTGTGTGTGTGTGTGTGTGTGTGTGTGTGTGTGTGTGTGTGTGTGTGTGTGTGTGTGTGTGTGTGTGTGTGTGTGTGTGTGTGTGTGTGTGTGTGTGTGTGTGTGTGTGTGTGTGTGTGTGTGTGTGTGTGTGTGTGTGTGTTTAAGGAATACGGGACAGCAGTGAGGAGATCTAGAGAAAAGGGGGAGAGAGAGAAAAAGGCAGTGGAGGGGGGAGAGAGTAATGCAGAACAGAAAGCAGCCAGAGAGCTGCAGAGGGGAGAGAGACAAACCTGAGATGGATGGGGGAGGGAGGAGGGAGGGAGGGAGGGAGGGAGGGAGGGAGGGAGGGAGGGAGGGAGGGAGGGAGGATGGGAAGGTGTGCAGCAGAGAGGGAAACTGAGAATGATACAGGGAGGAAGGGAGAGCGAGACAGACAGACACAGAGACAGACACACAGAGAGAGACAGAGACAGAGAGAGCTAGCTGGACTAGCGCTGAGCAGGGGAACCACAGCGACTAGGTCACGATGAGGAAGTACTTCTACTGTAACGTGCCGGCACTGCAGCCCGTCACCCATTGGTCGAGACCCTCACCATGTACTGTAGACCCAGTCCCCATTGGTCGAGACCCTCACCATGTACTGTAGACCCACTCTCCATTGGTCGAGACCCTCACCATGTACTGTAGACCCAGTCCCCATTGGTCGAGACCCTCACCATGTACTGTAGACCCAGTCCCCATTGGTCGAGCCATACCATCATAATGTACTGTAGACCCAGTCCCCATTGGTCGAGACCCTCACCATGTACTGTAGACCCAATCCCTATTGGTCGAGACCCTCACCATGTACTGTAGACCCAGTCCCCATTGGTCGAGACCCTCACCATGTACTGTAGACCCACTCTCCATTGGTCGAGACCCTCACCATGTACTGTAGACCCAGTCCCCATTGGTCGAGACCCTCACCATGTACTGTAGACCCAGTCCCCATTGGTCGAGCCATACCATCATAATGTACTGTAGACCCACTCTCCATTGGTCGAGACCCTCACCATGTACTGTAGACCCAGTCCCCATTGGTCAAGACCCTCACCATGTACTGTAGACCCAGTCCCCATTGGTCGAGCCATACCATCATAATGTAATGTAGACCCATATTAGGGCCTACATGAAGACAGCAATGACCTTCAGACACACACACACACACACACACACACACACACACACACACACACACACACACACACACACACACACACACACACACACACACACACACACACACACACACACACACACACACACACACACACACACAGCCGCTTATAAACACAGCTTGAGAGTGTGTCAAAGTGTGATTTTGATGATTCAGATGCGATGAGTATCATAGCAGAATCAAAGGACAGTGCGTATTCATCAGAAGTTATAACTGGTATTTGTGAGCTTTTTATTCATATTTCTGGGGACTAAAATGTCATTCATATTACAGGCTGTGGAACACTTATGTCTGTAAAATAAAAATGAACCCATCCTACAAAGTCGTACGCACAACAATATCCAGCATCAAACCGCCATCCTGCCCTGACTGCACTTTACCCCTGAACCTTTTCAGGAGACCGAGAGGCAAAACTCCCGTTAGAGGCATCTTCCCCCACTCTCCCCCACCTCCTCTCCCCCACCTCCTCTCCCGCACTCCTCCTCAGGAGGCTGCTGTGTCATCAGACACAAAGGAATCAGACAGAGCACTAAAGCTAGACCTCCACTCTAATTTACTACAACCTTAAGAGAGGAAGGGGGGGGAAAGAGAGAGAGAGGAAGGGGGGGGGAAAGAGAGAGAGAGAGAGAGAGAGAGAGAGAGAGAGAGAGAGAGAGAGAGAGAGAGAGAGAGAGAGAGAGAGAGAGAGAGAGAGAGAGAGACAGAGACAGAGACAGAGACAGAGACAGAGACAGAGATAAATGAATAGAGAAACAAAGGGACAGCGAGAGAGTGAGAGAGGGACAGACTGACTGACAGACAGAGACTAGATCCAGGGTGCCCATGTGACTACAGACTTGGCCCCTGGCGTTGCCTAATCACTCCAGACATTTTGAGGAGCCCAGGCAGTCCTCCCTGTCACCGGGGGAGACAAAGAATTGCAGTGCTGCATCCCCCCCCAACCTCATCCTCATCCTCGCTTTGATGCATGAGTGCTGCGATCAGGTTTCCTGCAGCTGAAACACACACACACACACACACACACACACACACACACACACACACACACACACACACACACACACACACACACACACACACACACACACACACACACACACACACACACACACACACACACACACACACACACACACACAAATATAGAAAGGCTGAACCGAACACGCACACACACACACACACACACTTTATACCACAGAAACACACACACACACACACACACACGCAGGCACACACACACGCAGGCATTGGGTCCATCATTGACATGTAACTGAAGCGGGCCGTGGGACACAAGGTCCTGAGAGAGGTCAGGACTCGCAGAGAGACGCTGTGGACGGACGCCTGGACGAACGGGAGGAGCTTCAACCGGGAGGACACCAGCACTGACGTGGGAGGGGACACTGAACCCAGGCGACTACATCTCGAGCCAAGCGATGTCCCCATAGAGGTGTGAGCTCTCGGGATGAGATGCAGAGGAACAGAACTACGGCTGCGATGAGTAGAGGTGTTCCTCCGTCACTACACTAACACCTCCTGCCCCCCCCCCCCCCCCCCCCCCCCCCCCCCCCCCCCCCCCCCCCCCCCCCACGCTGTGTCGCCGTAGACCGGACCCTTCAGATTCTGTGACGCGTTGACATCGTCCACACTTGGATTTAAGAGTCATATAAATCTATTTTCGACAGGAAATCACTAGTCACTCCAGAAAATAGATACGTTCCACTGTGATTGAATTTAGAGTGTAAGGCAGTCCGGTTTTCAGGTGAAGAGTGGATAGTAAACACTGACGCTATAGATGAAATCCAAGTAGCACGAGCTTCCATAGGCTCTGTCGGACTCTAAATGGAGGGCAGGGGAACGCATCCATTACGGTGTCTGGACACCTGCATAATTCAAACAAGCTACAAAAGCCATGCAGTGGTTGGACAAGATGCGAAACAACGCTGGCATAGAGCAGCAGCAGTTGTTTCACTCACCAGACGCCTGTGACAGGGCACGTCATTGCTGGGTCTACATTTAGGAGTAAGTACATGATGCACATAAAAAGAAAAAAGAAGAAAAAAATTATAAAGAAGCATTTTAAAAGGGGCAGCTTTTGTTAATAAAGGGGAACATGCATGTTCCCCTTTATTAACAAAAGCTGCCCCTTTTAAAATGCTTCGATGTTCGATGCTAGCACTCTTTTCAGACAGTTCAATTGCACTCTGAAAAGAGTGGGCCTAAAGTTTGGGATTAGGGTAAACGTGTACGTTTGAGCACACACTTTGAGATCTGAGGCTGTGCAACAGCTGCCAAGATCGTTACTGTTGTCGTGTCTTGTGTGTGTTTGCATAGCGATCTATGGAGGAATGTTTAAGATGGAAAAGCCACTTTTACATTAGACCTTGAAATAAGAAATGTTTATGTGATTGTGTGCATTCTCACATTTAACAAAAGCTTACTTTGAAGGGATTTCTTAAAAGAATAAAATGACATACATTATTGGTAGCATAACTTCCTAAAAATATGTTTTATGCTGTTGCAGTACTGGGATGTGTGTTGCATATATTTAATTTGCCATTATTTACCATTACTTTCCGTCTCTAGACTGACCTCTTTCTACTGGTCTACATTTACAAATAAATAATTAACAGGCCCACTAGCCAAACAGAAAGACATTGATTTATCAATTTCAAAAAGACAAAATGAAATCTGACTCAGACATGTTTAAAGCAATTTCTCTATTATTATTATTTTTGTGTATGTAGCTATTCTCACACACACACACACACACACACACACACACACACACACACACACACACACACACACACACACACACACACACACACACACACACACACACACACACACACACACACACACACACACACACACACACACACACACACACAACCTGTGCTGGTTGGTAGCATTGTGATGGGAAAGGCTTAGTGAAAGTGTTTGACCCCTGGCTGACCCCTGGCTTACAGGAGAAGGACACTAGCATCAGAAGAGGAATTAGCACCTCCTCAGAGGTCTCAAAAGAGAGGGAAGCATAACATCTTCCTGTAGCCATCACTACGCTTAGGCCACGGATCAATCGATCACAAGACACTCATCCACTGGGTAGCACTGCACGGGCCCTGAGAGACAGAGACAGAGACAGAGAGACAGAGAGGTACAGAGACAGAGACAGAGAGAGGGAGGGAGAGAGAGGTAGAGACAGAGACAGAGAGGTAGAGAGACAGAGCCAGAGAGAGGGAGGGAGAGAGGTAGAGAGACAGAGACAGAGAGACAGAGAGGTACAGAGACAGAGACAGAGACAGAGAGAGGGAGGAAGAGAGACAGAGAGAGGGAGGGAGAGAGAGGTAGAGACAGAGACAGAGAGAGGTAGAGAGACAGAGCCAGAGAGAGGGAGGGAGAGAGGTAGAGAGACAGAGACAGAGACAGAGACAGAGAGACAGAGAGGTACAGAGACAGAGACAGAGAGAGGGAGAGGGAGGAAGAGAGACAGAGAGAGGGAGGGAGACAGAGGTAGAGAGACAGAGACAGAGAGAAAGAGGGAGAGAGAGGTAGAGAGAGAGAGAGAGAGAGAGAGAGAGAGAGAGAGAGAGAGAGACAGAGACAAAGACAGAGATAGAGACAGAGAGAGAGAGACAGAGAGAGAGAGAGAGAGGGAGAGAGGAAGAGACAGAGAAAGAGACAGACAGAGAGAGAGAAAGAGGGAGGGAGAGATACAGAGAGATAGAGAGAGAGGGAGGGAGGGAGGGAGGGAGGGAGGGAGAGACAGAGAAAGAGAGAGAGAGAGAGAGACAGAGAGACAGAGAGATACAGACAGAGAGAGAGCAGTGCACTGTGTGGGCCCATAGTGCTGAGGCAGCCTCCTGACAGGGTAACATATTCTCTTACAGGCCAATGACCCGGAGTCTGCTGGGCTCCATACAGCTGAAGGTACTACTACGCCCTCGGCACCCCACCTCTCTGTCTGCTGGCCCCGGCCTGAGGGCGGGACGGGGGTAAGGTGACCCCCACGGCCGGGGACAGCAGGCACAGGAGGGGAAACATCCAGTGAGGCAGGAGAGGGAGTCAGATGGCCACTGACCCGCCCTGGTGCTAAAACAATCCTCTGCTCCACGCTAAGTAGCTAGCTCCCTTTGCTTCGACAGCCAAGAAACTTCTCAAAAGGAAACGGAAAAGGAAAAGGAAAAGGAAAAATCCCAAATAATGATATTTATTTCGTGTAATTCCATACATAGAGGTTGAGGGTTTCTTAAAGTATTCGCTGTAGCGCATACAGGGGCCCTGAAATGACCCCACACACTCCGCTGCAATGACCACAAATGGGAGAGAGTACGCTCTTTATAGTTACAGGACGTCTTTAAGAGCCCAATCTAATCAGGAAGTCGTTTTCATAAGTAGCCCATCCAATCAGTAGGCAAGCCTGCCGTTGTTCAGACACACGAGGCATCTTCTCAACGCCTCGGTCGGTCCAAGCTCCCTCCATCCATCCCGCTGTACTACCTGTACCACACAGCCTTCATGCACACATCGCCTTGCCCCGTGGCGGGAGCTAAGCAGCCTCCTCCCACCTCCCGTGCTTTGATGGTGCAGCCGTGGAAGATGGAGGAACCTCACCTCCGTCTCTATGGGGCTCCTAGTAACCTAATGAACGCCAGTGCATCAAAGTGCTGGTGTGTGGAATTATGCGTCAAGGTCATCTGTGCCATCAGGATTTCCCCTTCCCCATAGTGGAACCCTTATGCTAAACTCACCTCCATCTCCAGCTGGGACCCCCCCCACCCCCATCTCCAGCTGGGACCACACGCCCCCCCCATCTCCAGCTGGGACCCACACGCCCCCCCCCCCCCCCCCCCCCTCCATCTCCAGCTGGGACCACACGCCCCCCCCCCCCCCATCTCCAGCTGGGACCACCCCCCCATACGGCCGCTCCTGCATCCCGTGTGCTCAAGTCCCAAACTTAACGACGGGTCTCACCGAAGTCAGTCTGTCCGCGCTCGTCTCTCTCTCTCTGTACATGTTAAATCAATTCTCCTCCAATGACGCCCTCGCCATTCGCTGCTCCTCCTCCTCCTCCTCCCCCTCCTCCTCCTCCTCCTCCTCCTCCTCCTCCCCCTCCTCCTCCTCCTCCTCCTCCTCCTCCCCCTCCTCCTCCTCCTCCTCCTCCCCCTCCTCCTCCTCCTCCTCCTCCTCCCCCTCCTCCTCCTCCTCCTCCTCCTCCTCCTCCCCCTCCTCCTCCCCACACACACACACTTCCCACTACGTCCTGTTACAGAAGCACGTGACCCCTCGCGCCGGGAGCGGACTCACTTTCTCGTTGAGATAGTACGGGTCGAGGTCCTCGAGCGGCGTGGCGAACATGCCCTTGGGGACGTCGCCGTAGATGAACGGGACGCTCTTGCCGGCCTCCAGGTCGCTGTTGGGCTTGCGCTCATTGTCGTCGTCGGCGTCGCGGTGGCTGCTGTCCGATCTGGGCTTGGGCGGCTTCTTGTTCTTCTCCTCTAGGATGCGCTTCTCGATGTTGGCGAGCGATTCGGGAGTGAACTTCTTGAAGCTGTCCGGGCCTGGGGGTGCCATAATGGGAGCAGCCATGTTTTCATCCTGCAGCTAGAGGCACTCTGTTGGCTCTGCACCCCGGGGATCCTGATGTCTGCAGGGGACAGACGCCATGGTTAAAGATACACACACACACACACACACACACACACACACACACACACACACAGAGGCAGAGAGAGACACACACAGACGGACAAACACACACACACAGAGGCAGACAGATACACACACAGAGACACACAGACACGGAGAGACACACACACAGACACACAGAAGGACAAACACACACAGAGGCAGACAGACACACACACACACACACACACACAGAGACACAGACAGAAAGACAAATAGAGAGGCAGAAAGACACTCAGACAGACAGACAGACACACACACACACACACACACACACACACACACACACACACACACAGGCAGACAGACACACAGACAGACAGATAGACACAGAGACACACATAGACAGACAGCCAGACACACAGAGAGGCTAACAGACACAGAGACACACATAGACAGACAGACAGACAGACACACAGAGAGGCTAACAGACACAGAGACACACATAGACAGACAGACAGACACACAGAGAGGCAAACAGACACAGAGACACACAGTGACAATGATAGAGCAATAGAGAAAGGAGGGAGAGAGAAGACAGAGACAGACAGACAGACAGAGACAAACACAGAGATGCAGACAGACAGGTTTAAAGACACACACAGAGAAACAGGTGGACAAACACAGAGAGGCTGACAGACAGACAGACAGACAAACAGACACAGAC
Organism: Lota lota; assembly: GCA_026745465.1. Classification (NCBI taxonomy): domain Eukaryota; kingdom Metazoa; phylum Chordata; class Actinopteri; order Gadiformes; family Lotidae; genus Lota; species Lota lota. The sequence continues at coordinate 1,167,042 of JACYXH010000426.1, read as the reverse complement.
ATTTCAAGACAAGCATGTAGAACAAGGAAACGTGTCCACATTTTAAGTCAGGATAAGTGTAATTACAGTTCAAACTGAACGTGTTTAACAATCAAATCTGACCTCAACCGAGGCCAATGAAATTGTGCAGTTGAACCAATGCATTAACCAACCACAGCATGTAACCTCGAATTCTTCTACTGATGAAAATATTATATTAAATATATATATCTTCTGAACCAAACCATGTCCTGCCCTTGGAAACCTATTCCAACAAGCAGATGGTAATGGTACAAGGTAATAGTTCTGTCCCTCCAAACACAGTTAATGCTTGCTGTCCTACAGATATAGACATCCAAACGGCATGCCCAGATAGTAGGCCTATAGAAGAAGTGTATGACAGGATTTGTCAGTAGCCTATACATATCCTAAGGATGGGGACTGTCATGTTTGACCTGCAGATGTAAACTAGCCTAACAGAAATGTTTTAATGTATAGCGTCGATGAATAAATAGAACTTCACCTGACAAAAGGCTGGACATTATGTTGAATCGTTGTAAAGTCCTGTAATACTATAGGAACCTAGGGGACAGCCGTAGCTTCGGCCAGGCCTACTCTGTACATCTTCCCAGGGTCCGGTGTTACAGTCCCCAGAGGATCCTCCTCATTAACATCACTTACAAAATCAGACACTGGCTTATAATTAAGTAGCCGGTCTCTGTAGCCTTTGATTCGACCGCATGAATAAATGAAGTGCATTTATCAAATAAATAAATGCAACAACACATCAGACCCTACAACATAGTGCAACACACCGGCTACATCCAGAAGATAACTCGCACGTTTCAGGTAACCCAACCTCTTAACAACCTCTAAGCCTCCTTCCACTAACGCTACATCAATTGATGACGGTTCGGCCTGCTCAAGGTGAGTCGCGCGCGGCAGCGGATCCAGGTACAACCCCCGCAAGCCTACTCACGTGCCCGTTCAATCGGTCTCATCCAAACCGCTGCACTGTCGCTGATCGAAAACACACCAGCCTCTAACCGCTCTTGTCTTTGTGAGAACCCATTTGATCCGTCCGGTTACTGGGGCGTTTAAGAAATTACAGCATTTTCAGCAGAACAGGCGTTGTGGAAAAGTCCGGCAGCTTCTCGAAGCAGCTCCGTTGACTCCTATTCAATGACGGCGCTGTAGCTGTCCGCGTCAGCAGCTGCGGTCTGCCTCCGCGACGTGCAGACGTCCAAATGAAAGTCCCACGGAAGGGGCAGGCTGCACATGGGAACAGCTCAGTGGGGCTGCGTCTACACAGTCTGGGATTATTAAGTGTCTTCTTGCGGCGAAACCCCGGGGTGGAGACGGAAGGGACTGCTAGAGTGGGGCTCTGAACTGCTGATGGAGGGGAGATTGGGAGACCGGCGAATTAATTACATGGGGGGGGGGGGGGAAGCCTGTCGTTGTTGGTGAAGGCCATGCTGGTGCATGTCGTCTCTGTCACCCACATCTAAGCACGGATTTGGGCAGAATCATTAGTTGCGCCATGCGATACAAGCCAGCGTTACTTCCCAGATCAGTAAAAAAAGGCGATGCATTTAGTTTCTGATCATATCCGCCCTGGGCCCTTAAATAACCTTTCCTACAGGTTCAACCCCATGCCACATGCCCTACCAGCATAGCATAGCCTACTGGGCCTACCTCTTACACAGCACCTGCTCTCTGGTAGAGGTAGGTCAACCATGTTTCATGAAAGACATTGTTCTCCCTTGAACGATCCAACTATGACCTCATTCCTAACTATTTACAACGAGTGTCTTCTTTCCTGAAAGGCATCGTGAACTCCGTGAAGACAGGTGTTCCTGTTTACTGTGGTGAGCCGTCCTAGGGCCGGAGCCTGAAAATACTGCAGTGTAGCTTACTGCTGCTATGGGCTCCGAGGAGCCATCTGAAAGCGTTTCCTGGGACGTCTCCGCACTTAAATGCCCGTAGCGCTGTATTCACGTGGCCGCTGTTTCTAACCCAACCATGGCTACAGATTTAGAAGAGAAAAAAAAAAGCCAAACGACGAACAGTAAATAGGTAGACTAAAAAGATTATACAAGGACTACCACACCCGTGGACAATTTCTGAACGACGGAGCTTGCAAGTATCCAGATGAACTTATTAGCCTGCAGACCTATGGCCACATTACACAACACATTTTCTAGGTTTGCTCAAAAAGACGTGACAAGATGCCACACGGCCCCCCCATCACAACTAATGCCAAAACTCCGACGCACCCATCTTCTCACGCAATCTCACAAGATATTGTGAGGGGGGGGGGGGGGGGGGGGGGGGGGGGGGGGAGAGAGAGATGTCGCGGAGAGGTGGTGGTGGTGGATTAACTCACATAATACATGCTCCAACATTACATTATGGCGAGCAAACCCGCTGCCGAGCGGTGTTTCTTCAGACGCGGGGATTAGAGCCCGCATGAGGGGCGAGCAGACGCCGCCGCACGCACAGAAGTTTGACGTGACGCTGCCTCCCCATCCCGTATGCGTATGTTTCACATTTTGACACATTGAAATGTCATTCCATTCAGCCAGGCCAACACCCCATTACGCTAACGGCCGTCTGTCTTTGCCGTGTTACTGCAGGACACAGCGGCATGGTGGGATCTAGCCCACTTTTAACTGATGTTTCGCATGCATATTTGGCCATGTATTGGCAAGGAGCCCTCCGCGGACGCGAAGCAAAGATGCTGAGAGAGGGACCGCTCTGCGGCAGTGGGATGCAGTCAGTGGACACAGGAGGACTATGCACATCCCACCGCACAAATCAGCCAGACAGGAAAAACACATTGTCTACTTACTTTTTCTCGTATTAAAAGAAATCCAGAAAGATGTCACTGAACTGCAGATGTGGAAAAGACTCGAGAGTAACTGCGGCTGTCGCCATATTGTTGCTGCTATCTCCCTTCCCAATGCGCGCGGCTACCCTGCATAATTGATGACTCTCAGCAAATTGTTAGGGAGTGTCGGTAAATGCCTTCGGTTACAACAACCGCCAAGAGACCGCAGCAGCGTAAGCAAAAAGACCCCCTAAAATAAGCAATGTAGTTAACCAAGACATTAGCTATGGTCATTGGTTATAAATGATAACGTTTTTATCTAGGTTGATACAATTTATACATCGCATTCAATATATTTTATACTCACCCTGGACATATAGCCTACATTTAAGGGGTCGGCCTATAAGGTACACTAAACCTTTTTGCTTAGTTTGAGTTGTTAGAGCTAGAAGCACGTTGGAAGTCAAGCGATGACTTCTAAGATGATCCCTAAACTCACACTATGGAAAGGGCGACCTCAAGTAAATCTTGTAACATTTTGTGGTGGGCTTATCTTAAATAAAGGCTATTTTATAAAGGCTGTCATCAGCCCAATATGACCACATCAACCCTAACCGTGCATATTTTGTTTAGGTCTTTCAAAATGAACACAGTTAAACATTTGACAAAGCCATTTCAACTAAAGACATTACAATTACAAATATAGGGTTAGGGTTAAGTTAGCAAACTAATGCATGCGACAAACGTACTCAACAACTACGGCAAAAGGATTTCATTCATTCATTTGGAGATCTTTTTTTTACTAATGCCTTGTTACATGACACATGTAAATCAATATTCCATCAAGGCATGTTATATTTAACATGCAGGCTTCAGGCCTACGGATGAATTACAGTAAGTGTTTGCCAAACCCTCACACATAGACAGAATGGCCATTATCAGTGGTTATCAGCCCCATATATATAACATATAACCTTCGAAGCAGGTGAAACCATGCATTACGTTTTCCAAAAAATGATATTCTCAGTCAAAGGAAGAGTGTGTTGTGTTTGAGATCATGTAAGTGGGGTTAGGTTGAACGGTACTCCAAACATATCGGGGTAATACTCTGCAACCGTTGATTGGTGTCACGCGATTGTTTGGTGATTTGTTTCGTTCTTGTGAAATTGCTAATAAACATAGTTGATTGCAGTTTATTTTTTATTTTTTATAAAGCTTACTAGTTTGTATTTACATTTGTAATGGTTGACCTTTTGAAATACACAATTTGGATAAATTAGGATTTGGCACTGTCCTGTCTTAGATCTGTGTAACCAGGACTAGTGTTGCTATGCACTAAACATAACCATATTTTAGTACATTTCCATGTGTCTATATGGACCATAATGGTGTAAGGGAATGTCAAGCAACTGGAAGAAGAAGAGAGAAGGAAAATACTAATGTGGAGAGTAGGGATAGAAGAATTGATGGATTTGTCAAATAAATCAAAATCACCTCCATGATTAAGATCAATATGATATGTGTTTACCTGTTAATTCTCAATATGTTTGTGCAACACAATACTTTGTAGATAGTAAGTTGCTATGAACACCACGTCTCTTGTTGTCGAACAAGCTGTCCTGAAATGGCTTGTGAATCTATTCTTGTGTTGATCATTGAAACAAATATTTGAATGCAAGTGATGAAGTTTCACATCTACATGTATTTTATTATTTTGGGAAGCATTGTGCAAACGTGTGCCTCTAAGCCAACGTATACACACTCAGTGGGTTTACTAGGAAACCATCTGCAATCATCCAGGGCTCGTCTTTAAATACACCCCACGGTGAAGGAGAAACGATCCAGGCAGATCAACAATATTGGGGGCATACCGATAAGGGATTATTTCATAATTACAATGCTGTCACGCTCAACCGGAATGCAGAGAGGAAACGATGCCTAAAAGCACAGAAAGAAGGTGCATCAAAAATGTCATGAAGTGAAAACAGATAGTCTTTGGAGTCAGTGATCAGGGTTAGAGGATTGAGTGCTACTGGGTTAGGCTGTTGTGCACCCCCCCCCCCCCCCCGCCCCCGCCTTGCACACACACTTAACTCATGCCCCCCCCCCCCCCCCCACGATCACAATACAAATAAATGTTAAGTAAGCTAATGTTAATTATTAACAAAATATTTATAATTATAATAATATATATATGCCTCCATTCCTTATCACTTCATTGCATTATTTATTATCAGGGGAGTACTGTATCAATTATACTTTCATAATATACATACATAAATGTTAATTATCTCATTTTTTTGACATGGTGATGAAAATACAGTGCTGATTTTGCTACGCCCACAGATGGTGACGGCGTGAAACACTTATGTAACCTGGTCGCACCGGTGGCAGGACATGCATCCTCCACCATATCACCAATAAGACAGATGGCTACTGGACTCTTCAATAGTCCTCTCATATCCCTGGTGTGTGTTCCTATGTGATTGGAAGGGGGCAGCCTGTTTGAACTCCACCTGGTTATTCTTTACCTACCATAAAATAAACTATGTACCCGGCTCTTACAATTCAACTGAAAGAAATCCTCGCATAAATCCACACAGCTCATTAGAGAACATTTGTTCTGTCAAACCAGGAGACCATGGTTCTAGTGAGTCTATAACGCACATGCATCACATATTTAGTAGCATGAATAAATGTAGGCCTGCCACTGTATTACGTGAACATTATATTATTGTTGTTAACGGTCGAATGCATTGTTAAGATATGTCTCTACCTGGTGGGATGACTTTGAATTGCAACCATAACGCACACATTTACAAGGGGAGAGATCTGATCCATATACCAGAATGATAATAAAAACAAAATCCATCAACGGTTCCTTATTCAACCTGATAAGATCTGATAAGATCCACGGAGTTATTGTGCAGATATGCATACGTCTAAAACGCTCTCAGGCGGAATACATGACAGACGAGGAGGGAAGATTGTGTCGTCAGTATTGCATTACGTCAAAAGCTGGGGTGACCACATAGGATAACATCCAATAAGGCACTATCCCACCCTCAGCAAACGAATGAATATGTCCTTTCTTGTGCCCACTCGTAGTCCACAGGAATGGAGGTTCTAGAAGCAGATAAGACGAAATAAATTTTAAAAAATCACATTAAATATTACAAAAGTGTTAGTGGATATACATTTAGTTGGTTTCTGGTCCAGTGTCTTTGATCAACTGGATGGATTTCTGTGGTTCGACACAATGTCTACGATACACTAGTCTACCAGTTGGTGGCACTAGTGCTCTGATTTGCGACACGCATCCCGGAACGGATGAATGATAAACCTGGAAGAAGAAACCGTAGTCTACTTAAAGGCCGGACGTTGGTTCGGCGCCTGACAGCGTCGCTCCACGGGCTCCAGCCGCAGACATGGTGCTGCTGATGAACTTTCTTACCGTGGTTTTTAAGGCGTTGACTTTACCCCTTCAACTGATTGAAGCTATTGGCCTCTATCAATGGTATAAGGGGTTCTTCGCATTGCTCATGTCCAAAATGTCGGTTTCGTACAATGCGAAAATGAACGACAAAAAGAGGGACCTGTTCAGCACCCTGACGGAATTCAAGAAGCCCAGCGAGCCGCTGACCATCTTGGAGCTCGGCTGCGGCAGCGGAACTAATTTTAAGTTCTACCCGCCCGGGTGCAAAGTCATTTGCACGGATCCAAATCATCATTTCAAGAAGTACCTGGAAAAAAGTATCAGCGAGAATAGTCATCTGTCTTTCGAGAGATTCGTGGTCGCATCTGGGGAAGACATGGGGTTAATTGAGGACGAATCGGTGGACGCAGTCGTTGCCACTCTGGTGCTGTGTTCGGTTCAAAACACACCTCGGACTATACAGGAGGCCCATCGCATGCTCAAGCCCGTGAGTAGACTCCTGCAAGGACACATCTGTTGCGCATGGACACGGACTTTGTGTCCGATTCCTAGAATGAAACCCAAAGTGGCCAATTCAGAGTCGCATTATACTACCCATGTCTTGGGGTTATCCGATTTTTGTAACAAAAAATAAATAAACAGGCCAAAATAATTGAACAATGAACACGTCACTGTTGCAGTGGGTCTGCGTGTATTGCACTATTGTACAAATACATTAATGACCGGTGCCGTTACAAGCCAGGATGACGCATGTCCAGAGTCATAACTGGTGTTGGGTTTGCAGGGGGGAGCCTTCTACTTCATGGAGCACGTGGTTGCAGAGCCGTCCTCTTGGACCTACTTCTTCCAGCATGTTCTCCAGCCCATGTGGTACTACTTTGGCGATGGATGTGACCTCACAAGGGCGACATGGAACGACCTGGAGGCAGCTGGATTCTCTGAGCTCAAACTGAGACACATTGAGGCTCCCCTCTCTTTCCTGCTCAAGCCACACATCGTGGGCTACGCTATCAAATAGAGTTAGCCCGATATCCACAGCACAACACTTGCAAGAATGGTTGTCCGGTCCACTTAAAGGTGCACTGTGTAGGATTTAGTGACATCTAGTTGTGAGGTTGCAGATCAGAATCAGAATCAGAAAAGCTTTATTGCCAAGTACGCTTTTTAAACATACAAGGAATTTGTGTTGGTGATGTGGGTGCACGTCACGTTCTCTATTGCACGTTTGATTGCAACCAACTGAATACCCCTCCCTTTCCAACAACCAACCTACGGTGGCCTGTAGGGTGCCAGTAGGTACTTCCAAAATGATCGAGTAGCCAACTGGTTCCTTGATGGATGTATAATTTGGAATGAGTTACTTAGTCTGTAAAACTATAGCTCACAACGTACAAGTAGGAGAGCGGTCATGATTGTTAAATTAAAAAAACGGGTCCTCTCTAGAGCCGTTTGTCCGTTCTGGGCTACCGTAGAAAAATGGCGGCGCAACATGGCGGCCCCCATGGAAGAGGACCCCCTCCCTGTGTAGATATAAAGGGCTCATTCTAAGTTAACGAAAACACGATTCTTATTTCCATGGGATTACACACTAAATAAAACAGTTATGAATATTTGACACAATTTCTACCAAGTCCGTTCCGCTAATGCCACTAAACTCTACACACTGCACCATTTTATGTTCATCAACACAAATCACAATCCATAGTACTTCTGTGAGAGACTATGGTATTATCCATACTATATACACAACATTTTTACGAAATTCCATGCACAAATATCAAGGATTCTTTAGAATTCATTGCTACAAGTTTACAATATCAATATGCATTTAGTGTGGTCAGTACGTATGACATTTTGTGAAATCTAGGTATAGCAATGTCTAACAAACCACTGATCAACATACTAATACAAGAGCAGACAGTGTTGCAGCTTTGAATTTAAGGGGTTTTAAGTGAGATCAGAGATCGCCTTAGTGTTTACTGTATTATATACACGCTTCATTGTTTTAATTGTGTTCTTTTCACAATGGAAATCTGTTGAGTCAGCAGCGAATGATCTGGACCACTTCAACCGGGAGAGCTGGGGACTGTCAGGGGCGATTTAGCAAACACAAGTACATCCAGATTCAAGGCCTTTGCCCTCGAGTCAATAAACCATACCTGCATTGTTAATATGTAATTAAACAGAGTGGATCACAGATGTTTCAAACCGCCTGGGTTAACTTTGATCTGCCCTAACCCATGTCCAATGGGGGTTGTGTAAATGTGTAAATGTCCACACAAAGAAACATACGCAAAGACTGAAATACTCGAATGGACACACACACACACACACACACACACACACACACACACACACACACACACACACACACACACACACACACACACACACACACACACACACACACACACACACACACACACACACACACACACACACACACACGGCATCTAGTGTCCCTTTAAAGTAGACATTTTCTTTTTAGATTAGATTTTTCTATAGATCACCCATTATTTATCCTTTCTGTTCTGCAAATAAACTGCAGGGAGTTTTATTTTTTACCTCGACGGCTCAATTCCAACAGTTGTAATTCTGACCTACCTTTTCATCTATCCTTAGAGATAGACAGTAAAAAAAAAGGGACTTGATCAATGAAGGTCTCGTTTTCCGCCCGGGTGGAATATCATTTGTAGCCCAACAGCGCTATCTTGGGGACATGCCTCAAACATACATGCGCCATGTCGCTCTTGCTTAGTCTCCAAACTAATCTTTTGATCTTCTAAGGTCTCGGCGTCTGCAGTCTTGAAGGTTATACGGGGTAATGGAGTTTTTTATGAAACTATGCAAAATCATTTGTTTAATAATCACGTTGCCGTTGCGGTTAATGGAGTTGCTGGGCTTGTATGGTATGTACAAACGTGTGTTTCCATTCCTTGCCTATAACATAACATTTTCGTACAACGCCAAAATGCACGCAGTGAAGCGAGACCTTTTCCGTAATATACACACATTTACTAATAAGGACAACACACTTCGCCTGCTGGAGATTGGCTGTGGGAGCGGGGCAAACTTTCCATTTTACCCAGATGGCTGTACGGTGACGTGCAGTGATCCCAATCCACACTTTGAAAAGTACTTGAAGAGAAGCATGGAAGCTAACAAACACTTGACTTACGAAACGTTCTTAGTCATGTCTGGCGAGGACATGAAGGCGTTGGCCGACGAGACGGTGGACGTGGTCGTCTGCACGCTGGTGCTGTGCTCCGTGCGCGACGTGCGACAGGTTCTGCAGGAGGCGCGACGCGTTCTCAGAACGGCGAGTACGGGGGTCATGGGGTCACGTCCCTTCTTGCCTTTGTTGTGTTTCTTGCCGTCGTTAAGGTCACGTGTGCGATTTGGCGCCATTCCTTGAACCGGGTTAATCTCACAGATCCCTATATCGTTCATAACGCGTAGTTTATTGATGCAAATACAATACATATTATATCCCTGCTAGTGCTGTTCAGTGTACGAATCGTTAGACTAAACTAAAGTAATTACTAATCATTAGACTAAACAGCAGCATAGCCGACCTTGTGACGCAGGAGTAATAATGTGTTGATTGGCCTACAGGGCGGAGCTTTTTACTTCATGGAGCATGTGGCCTCAGACCGCGGCTCCTGGACCTACTTCTTCCAGCACGCCCTGCAGCCTGCGTGGTACTACCTGGGGGACGGCTGTGTGACCACCAGAGCAACGTGGAAGGACCTGGAGACCGCCGGGTTCTCGGCGCTGCACCTCGCACACATCGACGCGCCGCAGGCCACGTTCACAATACGGCCGCACGTCCTGGGCTTCGCCGTCAAGTGAATGACGGGTTAGGCAAGTCAAGGACCATCGATAACAGTAACACCGTAACTTCCTAGTAATGAATTAGGGATTAGGCAAGTCAAGGACCATCGATAACAGTAACACCGTAACTTCCTAGTAATTAATAGATTTGGACTGATGCGCCACACCGAACCCATTTGACAGAAAATATATTTTATTTGCTTACAGGATCGGAAAGTCATCGTTTGCTTTTTTTTAACGTCACTGGAACAAAACAAAGGATACAAAATAAATATTACCTGGACAGTTGTGCTTCTCCCTGATTGTCTAAGTAACAGCCAAATTAAATCATCACACAGATCTATCCTCTTTTCTAATGCCCTTTATGTTCCTCTGCACAAAAGAATGACAATTGTAACATTTATTACCAAGAGGGAATGGGGATCCGTCGGTAAAGTCGGTACAATCACCGTAGAAAACAAAAAAGTCCAGCTGCTGTAACTAGTGTACAAGAGCAATTGCTTTTGCAAAAAAATAATAGAAAAATAATAAAAAAGGGAATAAGCATTGTGGGAAGCAAAAGAGACAATTAGAAAGTGTGTGTGTGTGTAATAAAAATCACAATTTAGCATCTGCTTTACTCAGAATATACACAAGTAGAAATGACTCAGCATAGCAAATATGTTAGCTTGATAAAAACAGCAGGTTAAAACAGTTCATTTCTCTTTTTTGTTATATTGTAATGCAAAACTTGTATCACTATCAATAAAAAAAACAGAATATCGAGATAAAAAATAAGCCGGTGTTCCCAAGCCCATGATGTCTACTGGCGCCATACTAGCTCCATTCCTGGAACGCTCCTGATCCGGTTATCCAGTCTTTACGCAATACAGGTCCTTCAACGTTTTCAGTTCCTCGATCAGTGTCTTGTTTTGGTTCTCCAAAACGGCCACGCGGTTTTCCAGACATTTCACGTATTCCTTTTTCTTGCGCCTGCATTCGCGTGCGGCCTCTCTGAAAAGACGAGCAAAGACACACTTCCTGAGTGCAGTTCGGAGCACAGTTTGGGACGCGTCTGCTTGGGAAAAATAATCCCCAGATAACGTCCTGAAACTGGGCCGACTGCACGAATGTCAAGGCGGGGTATTTACACTCGTTTCATTGTTATAAATCCACCTTTTAAAACAAGTACCGTTGCTTACTTTTGATGTCCCGCATACCAGTCAGTGCTGTCGGTCCAACGCACGCCATGTTTATATAGCTGGTACATATGCAAATACCAGAACCAGAACCACTGTCTGTGATTGGACCTATGGTCCATCTCTTCAGGCCACACAGCTTCACACACTCTGCTGCTAACCAGCTCACTATACTAACCAGTACACACTGCTACTAACCAGTTCACTATACTAACCAGTACACACCGCTACTAACCAGTTCACTCTGCTACTAACCAGTTCACTCTGCTACTAACCAGTTCACACTGCTACTAACCAGTTCACTATACTAACCAGTACACACCGCTACTAACCAGTTCACTATACTAACCAGTACACACCGCTACTAACCAGTTCACTCTGCTACTAACCAGTTCACTCTGCTACTAACCAGTTCACACTGCTACACACTGCTGCTAACCAGTACACACTGCTACTAACCAGTTCACTCTGCTACACACTCTACTAACCAGTACACACTCTGCTACTAACCAGTTCACACTGCTACTAACCAGTTCCCACCGCTACTAACCAGTTCACTCTGCTACACACTGCTCCTAACCAGTACACACTGCTTCTAACCAGTTCACACTGCTACTAACCAGTTCACACTGCTAACCAGTACACACTACTAACCAGTTCACTGCTGCTAACCAGTTTACTCTGCTACTAACCAGTTCACACTGCTACTAACCAGTTCACTCTGCTACACACTGCTACTAACCAGTTCACACTGCTAACCAGTACACACTGCTACTAACCAGTTCACTCTGCTACTAACCAGTTCACTCTGCTACTAACCAGTTTACTCTGCTAACCAGTAGCAGTGTCTTGGATGTGAACTGGGCTCATTGGCAGCTCCTGGTTTAACAACGTGGTTCTGATTATCATTAAACCGACTTCAGAGTGGTTTCGATCGGTCCAATCCATACTTTCTAAGACGTTGTTCAACCAAACGGCCCACTAGAGAAGACCCCACCTGTTTTTGGCCAGTCGGATTTCCCTCTTCATGGTGGGGTCGTCGCTCTTGGTGTGGGACATGCCCACCGGGCTGCTCATCACCACCGTCTGACCCATGGCGCTCTGAGAGGGGGTGTGGATCTGGTACGTCTGCATCTCTCCTCCGGCGCCTGGAGAGGAGGGACAGGCCGTGATTTCTCACCGCTGACGCAGACCACGGCTCGTTTGTCTCTGGAAGCACGCTGACATCCAACTCGATGGAAGGTTTCTCTGACTTCATTCATAGTTAATAGTTTACTGCTGCAAGCAAGCCAACGTCAATCCTAGGAACTACAAGCTACTTTATGACATATAAAAGCAGCAAAAGATCATTTTTCTACATTGCATCCTAAAAGGTTATTTGGAACAACACATGCACATGCCGAAATGATGTTGGAGCGCTCGGATTTCTGCTTACAATACAACATGTCTTGCACACCTTGTACGACCACCTGGTTGCTAGGCACCAGTATCTGTTGGCCATCGGACGTCTGGGCGTACTGTAGGATGGTGGTTCCCTGCTGCGCCGAGGCAGACGTGGTCATGGTGAGGGCCTGCAGGCCCTGAAGACCATCAGAGCCCGGGTTTGCCAGTTGGATCGTGCCATTAGCGGCTATGGTAACTAGAAGAGACGAGCAGAACACAACAGAATCACAACGCTGCGGAAGCCGTAGAACACCCAAGCCCCTCCCTACAACGGCCACCGCCCAATCCCACGTTGGCAACCGTAACTAGGCGCGGGAGGCCTTTCAGAAGCAGGCGGTGTGTGTGGAACCGGCGGGTCCGACGCAGACCGCCTCAGAGCTACAGAGAGTCCTTCGTTTCGCTCCAAGGTAAGACGCACACCTAACCCTAACCCAACGAAGGGTACGGACCAATGCTACAAGGATATCCTTTTATTACATCTTAACGTACAAGTACGCAAGAGTACAATTCTTAGGCTTGGATCCTCAACAGTCACATAGCATCATCAATTAATCACTCATCAAATCATTCATCATTTGAACAAGTGGAAAAGCGAGATCATTTAGTTTCGATAGCAATGGGCTGAAACATATATTAGATAACGAAAGCTGTAGAGTCATAACTAAAATTCAGCTTCAAACAAATCGCTATATTGAATAACCCTGCTGAGCAGGAACACTGTTGTTCCTGTACGCGTTTGTCCCTCATCTCAATGAACAAACCCCGGGGTGACCCCTGGTAACCCGGGGTGACCCCTGGTAACCCTGGGGTGACCCCTGGTAACCCTGGGGTGACCCCTGGTAACCCTGGGGTGACCCCTGGTAACCCTGGGGTGCCTGCCGCTTGCATTGGAACAGCTGAGCTGTTCCTTCCATTTAAATGTCCTCTTCCTCCGCAATACTCAATACTCAATACTCAGCGGAATGACTCTAAGGTGAATGTAGCTCTCGAATGCCCGTTGTACGCCTCTCGGTCTACTTCTCTCCGATATTTCAGCAATGTGCATCATGTCCTTTGGACTATCTCGCTGGTGGCGTTGAAAGCACCCCGGTGACACGCCCGGTGCGAAGGCTTGACGGGCGTAGCAACAGGAACCAGGGGGCGGGACTTAGCGAAGGGCGAACAGCAAGAGGTCCTTCGAGGAGGCCTTAAGAGTTTGTTAAGAAGTGAGGTTTTCGGTGTCTTTTAAAGAACTCAACGATAAACATCATGCGGCAGAAAAACAGCGTGTGCGGTTGCCAAACGACCGTAAATTGTTTAAACCCGCCGTTACGTTACTACCCGGTGAAGCCCTTCCACACACTGCGTGTTCACAGAGGTTCCCACACAGCCAGGGGCCACGGGAGAGCAGGGCGGCGCTTACTGTACTGTCCGGAGCTGGTCTGGTAGATGGGCGTGGACGGCATGCTGATCCCCGACACCGTGGTGGACACCGCAACCTCCCCTTTCCCCATCTCCTCGGCCGACAGGTCGTTCAGGATCTTCCTGCAAGACAGGAGCAGCGTCTGGTCCCATACCCTTCACCAACAAGGCGTCACGCGTGTGTCGGTGGGCATCACCGTCCTGTACCTGTAAGATGGCCGCCGAGCCAGGACTTCTCGGGTCCGCTGGCCCGCGGCCCCGCTGTCCGAGGAGTCCGAGTCGTCCGAGTCCGAGCCCTGCACCAAACAAGCCAGCGTTAAAGGGAAGCGCACGTGGACAAGAGGTTTGAACAGAGACGTTTCTCTTCCCCCCACCCCCCCCAGGAGGCGGACTAGACAGACTCTCAGTGGGGGGGCCCCCCCCCGCTGGATTACTAGCGACACTGCACCAGTCATGCAAAAAGTAAACAACTTTTTATTATTTACCCAACTGTTTTTTGTTTTATTTAAAAAACATATTGATCCCCAATGCACCCCCCCCCCCCCCCCTCAATTGTTACGTTGTCATTATTACCATCATTGGAGAAATATTGTGGAAAGAAAAAACCATGCATGATGTAGGTGGCGGTAGCTCATGAATGGATTTAGACTAAATGTAGGAAGCATAGAGAGAGCAAGTAGCACAACAAGTGACTCAACAACAGAAAGTAGCCTACATATTGGATTGCCTAGAAGCAACAGTATTATGAAACCCCGACCAAAGGGACGGCTACAGAAAACTGTATTTGCGCCAACATTAATGGCAAGAAAAGGGGTGTATGTGTGCTCCCATATCATTTCTCGTTATGTCATGTTATTAACTTACTGAATTTTAATGTTATTAAATTACGAGCCCTTTTCTGTTGGAATGCACCAGAGCCCTACTGGAATCAGTGATCACACAAGGACCTCTCAGCACCGTGCACGTGACCACTGTGCACGTGACCACTGTGCACGTGAGCACCGTGCACGTGAGCACCGTGCACGTGAGCACCGTGCACGTGAGCACCGTGCACGTGAGCACCGTGCACGTGAGCACCGTGCACGTGAGCACCGTGCACGTGAGCACCGTGCACGTGAGCACCGTGCACGTGAGCACCGTGCACGTGAGCACCGTGCACGTGCACGCCACACCCACACAGCGGCCCTCACACACGCCTGAGCAGCGCTGCTGGGGGAACTCGTAGCGGAAACACTGCAGCCTGCGTGAAGACGGGTCTCACCTGTGCGTTCTGGCCCTGGGGAGACTGGATGACGGAGGACTGGGCCGACTGAATCACGCCCTGAACTTGGAACTGGCCCCCAGGTAGCTGCACCACGGTCACAGGAGAGTTCCCCAGGGACATCTGGGGCCACATCAACAACATCTGTTCATGCTCGCTGCTTTAAATACGTGGGCTTCGTTTAAAAATGGTTAACAAACACGAGAGGGGTTAAAACGTCCCCAAACGTGTTGCCATTTCACTTCTTTTTTCTCTCTCCAGGAAACTATAAAAAACACAAACAGCATACACAACCACCTCCAAGATGTACACGCGCTCACTGTGTTGTTTCTACTAAAACAGGGCTTGTTCAGAACGCCCTACATGTACCAGCCAAAGCCAACGCCCACACATTGAGGAATACAACCATTTGGTGCCTGATGTTAACAGCTCATGCTGAGATCCAGACCCCGGGGCATCTTCAGGCATCTCCCCTGTATGAACATGTCCCCTGCGTAAGGCCTTTCTGAAGGAAGGCCCAACGATATCAAACTTGGCTTGGTTTTATTTGAGAGTTTTTTTTTTTTTTTTAAGCATTGTTCCTAAACGTTCAGAGCCATATATTTAACATCGTTTAAGCTGGATAATCCCCTAGGGAACAATTGATTGATTAATAGTAAATGCATACCCGTCAATTTACAGGAATAGTTCAACTACACTTTTAGGTTATGCACGGCAGGGCTTGACAGATTAGACTACGGTATCGTTTACGTTCTGAAACCCTGCATGAACACCACCTTTCATAATGTCAGTGGCCATGGGGTAGATTCACTGATTCATTGCAGTACATCATTACTGTGTAGGATTATTATTTTTTGATCAAGTACTTATTCAACAACAATAATACTGTGAGCAGATTGAAAAGACCTTACCTTATACATTACTATGAAAACGTGACCATTTGATAAAACATGTAAATATGCATTCAAGTAAGGCGTGTATTTGAAATCACTGGCCGCCACTCGGGACACGGTCCCTATGCAAATATAATTTATATTATGACCAAATCACGGCACTTGTGCTTTACCTGCTGGGCTATTTGGGAGATTTGGGAGGCTGTAAGGGTGGTGGGGACCGTCATGGTCAGCGATTCCGTCCCGTTGCTACCCTGTTCCTCCATGGTCACTAGAGAAAGTGAAGGTTTAATTAATGAAGGTTTACTTAATGAAGATTAAGCAGGAGCCTGAGTCGGGAAGCAGCCGTGTGTTCGGCGGGGTTCCCACTAAACACACCGGGCTTGTTCCACAACGTGGATACAAGTGATGTTTATTTCCTCCAACCATCGCTATCTCAACACACTTCCCAGAGGGAACCTAAAAAGGCCATCGTGGCGATATTCAGGAACTTATCCACGAACGGATGTCGCTATCACAACGGCCAAATTCAATTGATAGCCTGAGGAAATTAAATAAAAGAAATTGTGTTCCACCAACTATTTTGCATTCCGCGTCCCTCCAGCTAACGCTGCTAGCAGCCGCGGGAAGCTAACAGGCGCTAGGCTGACGTCACGGTGGTAAAATAACATTTTATTTAAACTAAAGTTGTTCTTTCTGCGCTCCGCTGAAGACTCCCAGGACGGACGAGCTTTTGTCTCTGGGCGAGCAAATATGTACAGTGTCACTGGCACGCAAGTGCCCGCGTCAACAGACGTCAGCGGTACCGGGAGCCATTAGAAGCTAACTACTCCTTCCTTTCGTAAAACGACGAGGCTGACGGAGGCTGACGGAGGCAGCGCCGCCATGAGCGTCCAGAGCCCCGCGGAACACCTCCACGCCCGCAACCCAAACAACCTCGATATTACCTGTCAAATGCCGACGGGACGGGTCTTGTGGACAGGCAGGATGTAGACGCCAACAATCTGTTCATACAGTTTAAATTTTGGGGTCAAAATGGTGCAGAAAGTAAGTAAAGAGCGCGCACATGGTAGTACACAGGATATTAGCTATAAAATATAGCCGAGCATTATGCTAAAGGGAAGGGGCGGGCCTTCCCAACAAAACGCATGACGCAATGCTCCTCTCCGGGGCCGGCCATTGGTGAGATCTGCAAGTCACAACACATTGTGGACCCAGAAGCGCCAGCACGGTGCCACAATCCATACGACACTGTTACATGTAGGGAACACCACTGGTGCTTCTGGTAGTGGTTATCGTTATTGGTAGTTAATAGTAATGTCCTCATAGTTGCAGCTCCGCATTGGCGAGTGGGTTATTACGTTTACGTTTACATTTAGCAGACGCTTTTATCCAAAGCGACTTGCAATAAGAAGGAGAAACCACAATACATGGCTGTCGGTACAGTAAGGATGTTCATAGAACCAGTGCCAAGCACTTACAATTGCTGGTTTAACCCATTCCCCGTATACAACAACGATTATTAGACATTTCATTTGAACTGGCCTTTTCCATCATTGTATTCCTCCATTAGACAGAACGCATAATGGAAAGCATTTTGTTAATTTCCATAGCACAATAAAGCAGCAACTATCCCGTAACAGAATGAAAAGTGACCAGAGGGTTTTAACCTTTTTCTTATTCTTTTATTAATATCCAAAACACCTCCCAAGCATTACACGCTTGTCAGTAAATTGCCAGCATCAATAGAGCAGTCTGGACTCTAATTTATATACAGCATATCAAGGGTGCATACACAAAATATTTGTAAGACAACTCATGAGATAATATATAGTCTTTTAGACATCGTTAGTTAGCCATATAGTCATATTGTTAACCATATGATTATTACAAAATGTATAAGCATCGTGTATTTTTGACAGGCTGTGCAAGTTCAGCGAGTGAACTGCACTGTAACCGATTGCATAGTGTGTAAGAAGACCCGTCATCGAGAAGACTAGAGACCCAGGGAAGCCCTTAGACCCCCCAGTGAAGCAGGCAGAGAGCAGATGGTGGCATGTCCAAACCCTGCTTTATACTCATTGGGTTTGCAACGTCAGCCATATTGGAAGTTCTTTAACAAACATCAGCAATAGTAACAGATTATATTCACATATTGCACCAAACAACCATTCGGTCCTTCCCTGTCTTGTCCGAGTTTTAGTTCCTGAATACAACTTGTATATATATACTTTTATTTTTTAAACAAAAACAATATCTCCTTCCTACGTCTCGAGTTAATGTGGGCTCTGCTTGGCCAGCGAGCCGTGCGGACATGGCATCGTGAGCGTTGCATGTAAACTGAAAGCAGTTGAACAGGATGCATTTCATTCCCTACATGTATCTTAAGTCATGTCAAAGCTTTTCTTTAAAGTAAGACATTTAATGGAACCGTAGAGAAGGCGCCATTGCACCAGATCATTCTCTAAGATCTCCCACGCAAACCCTAGAAGGACTTTCAACTTGAATAAGTGCACAGTGTTCTTTTTAATGAGACTATAGCTCATGTGGGATTTATCAAAGAAATTGCAATTCTTCCAATCCCCCCAAAGATTCATGTGATTTGTGAGTGACTTGAAGTTTACACTGGAGTTATGATCTACTTTCTCATATTGATGTGTAAGGTTCAATACGTTTCAAATGAAGAAAATAATACATCAATTTACATGTTGGCAGCAGAGGGTAGACACATCAACACATAATTCACAGGAATGAAGCTAATTATTCCAAGTACAAGGAAAACCAAATAGAATACAAATTAATTACATGAAACATACAAATACTTTGTATGTTGTTCCTGAACAAAGCCATGTGCAGCACACACATCTCTCACACACACACACACACACACGCGCACACACGCACACAGCTTTACAACACGAGTAGAATACATTAAATAACAAATAATTCCCCTATTATTTCTCCAAAAGACTACCTGTATTCGTCAGCCAAAATGGATTTCTGATTTCAGTGGCTCAGATTTGACAATTGCATATATAAAGTATCTAATTCCAGTGATTTGATACAGGAAAAAAAAAAAACGAAAACATGACTCATTCATTACAGTCATTTTCTGTCAAAGAAAATAACAAAAGAGGTGAACGAGGACAAATGAGACACTCCGATGACCTCTAAACAAATTAAAAGTACCCTTTGTTGGAGTTTTCAAATGACCAACACAACAAAATGAGAGCATGGAGAAGGTAAGTACTAAGTACCTACGGGCGCGCAACACAACTAAATGAGAGCATGGAGAAGGTAAGTACTAAGTACCTACGGGCGCGCAACACAACTAAATGAGAGCTTGGAGAAGGTAAGTACTAAGTACCTACGGGCGCGCAACACAACTAAATGAGAGCTTGGAGAAGGTAAGTACTAAGTACCTACGGGCGCGCAACACAACTTCCGGTGTTTACGCCCACCTCAGCGGTTCACACATCTGGTCAAGTTGTTTTTCCATCCCTCTCATAAACTAAAGGTGAAGGTACTTTTATTGTCACATACATATAGTGAAAACTTTCCTCTGCATTTAACCCATCCCTCAAGGGAGCAGTGGGCAGCCAATCACAGCGCCCGGGGAGCGGTTGGGGTTAAGTGTCTTGCTCAAGGACACCTCGACATAGTTAGGGTTGAAGTCGGGGCTCGAACTAGCAGTCCACCCGCTTTAACTCCTGAGCTAATGTCCCACCCCACTAGAAGATGTGAATCTTAAAGTCCACAGAAGGAGACCCTGGGTGCTGAGAATGTGATGTATTCCTGAACGTTGATAATGCCTTTTTCTTTTTCGAATAATAAAATAGATACTTCTTTTTAGAAAGTGCAATGGCATAGTTGTGTATTTTTATATTGTACTATTAGTGATTTAACACGGTCTGCTAATTGTCAGTGTAATTAATTCGATTCATATTTACAATGTTATTTCACTCCCTCGTCGCACAGCTTGGTTATTCGTCAAGAAACCATAGTTGAGGAGGATTAATTTGGTTTTTATACATTTATACAGATTAAAAAAATTACACATTACTATACAGCGAAACACAGTTGATCTAAAATATAGGAAGGCCTTTGTGGGTTCAATTTACAAGTTGACCTCTGTCGAGTCCTTCCTGCCAGAGTTTCAAAGTTAAGGTACCTGCTAATGCGTGACGAGGCAGGATGTAAATCAAAATGGTGGACTGGTGGATGGATATTTGGCTATTAGAAGTACGGACAACATACGCTTTTTCTTTTTGATTATAATTATAAATAGGATTTGCTAGATTGGAATGGCACATGGTCAAAAGGTGGTTCATTTGGATTAGGTGATTTTTCTTAAATTCTAAAGGAAGAAATCAGAGGTTATCAGAGGCTCAGGGTGAACTTTTTAGAGTGCAAAGATTGGCGGCCACAAAGCATTAAAGTCTACAAGGTTCTTGATTCACCCCTCAACTTTACCTTCATCAGGTAGATTGTCGTTAGAAGAATGATTGACTTCCACATCACCCAATCAGAAAAGGACAATCTTCCTGTTGAGTTTCCGGGAGCATCTAAAAGCATTCACCGCTCACACATCCCATCTATCTGTACATGGACTATCTCCCCGGCTCAATCTGAGATACGCAGGTACCACTCGACAGCAGGTGGTCCGAGGGTCCAGTATGGCGTAACTCTCCTACCACCATGCTGTGGTTTTCTACGCCCTCAAACTGACCGTTCTCCTCCTCCTCCTCCTCCTCTTCCCGAGCACCAGACCCAGACCCCCCCCCCCCCCGTCCCCCTACATGTTGTAGGCCACGTAGATGGGGTCCAGCTGGTCGGCCAGGAACGAGTCCCGCAGGTGCATGCGCTGCTTCTCCCCCCTGGAGTTGATGGGGATGACCCCCGGGTCCACGATGACCACCACCCCCACGATGAGGTGGTGCTCCTCCAGCACCACGTTGGTGATGAGCGGCACCAGGTCCAGGGCGTCCTGCTCCGAGCCGCCCAGCTCTGCCACCACCACCAGCAGGTTGGTCCAGGTGAACACCGCGCTGGGGGTGGGAGAGGGGCAGTCAGGACACAAGAGACCAGCGCCTACCGTGCAGCCGTTAGGCGTTTAGGTAGCAAGTGTAGACATGGATTCTGCATTGTTTCACTGGTTTGATTATTCTTCGCTGGGAGTGCCATAGTGTACAAGCAGAGCAGCCTAAATGCTATGCTAAGCTCAGCACAGCAGCCTAAATGCTATGCTAAGCTCAGCACAGCAGCCTAAATGCTATGCTGAGCTTAGCACAGCAGCCTAAATGCTATGCTAAGCTCAGCACAGCAGCCTAAATGCTATGCTAAGCTCAGCACAGCAGCCTAAATGCTATGCTAAGCTCAGCACAGCAGCCTAAATGCTATGCTAAGCTCAGCACAGCAGCCTAAATGCTATGCTAAGCTCAGCACAGCAGCCTAAATGCTATGCTAAGCTCAGCACAGCAGCCTAAATGCAATGCTAAGCTCAGCACAGCAGCCTAAATGCTATGCTGAGCTTTGCACAGCAGCCTAAATGCTATGCTAAGCTCAGCACAGCAGCCTAAATGCTATGCTAAGCTTAGCCCCACAGTTGGATCAGAACATACTGACCGTCTGCTGGTCATCAGCACCGTCATGGCCAGAGTGTGTCTGACTGACCGCCATGCAGAGCTGTAGATAAGGAAACCCACCCAGAGGCCCCAGGGGGAGAGCAGGGAGAGCAGGGAGAGCAGGGAGAGCAGGGAGAGCAGGGAGAGCAGGGAGCGCGACCCACCTCTCGGCGATGCTGCGGTGAGCCCGGGACACCGAGGTCTCCATGTCGGTGGGGTGGTACCGCAGACCCCTCAGCTCCAGGGTCTCGTCCAGGGAGCCCACCACGAAGAGGGCGTCATGGCGATCTGGACCGAGAGACACAGGGCCGGTTACTAAGGTCCTGGATTCACCGTGACAGCTCATAAACCAATCACACGGAGGTGTCATGACGATGACCCTCATGATAATACATATCGCTAGCTGTATTATGGTTTATTCCTTTTTGTATTTTGTCCCAAAGCAACGTACAACTGATGCAGGTACAGGTGGGTGGAGCAGCAGATAGACTGGATGATGGGTGGAGCGTACAAAGGATAGGCCTCTTGCCCCAGATGTTGGACAGTGGCCATCAAACCCAGAACATTTTCAGTTGGGAGTCGAACACCTGACCCCCGACACTATTGTACCCGGTCTGGTTCTAAACTCCTAAGCCTCCAAACAGCATCCCTCCCCCGTACCCCCACTGGCGTCCAGGCTCTCCCCCGTACCCCCGCTGGCGTCCAGCCTCTCCCCCGTACCCCCGCTGGCGTCCAGCCTCTCCCCCGTACCCCCGCTGGCGTCCAGCCTCTCCCCCATACCCTCCCCCCGTACCCCCGCTGGCGTCCAGCCTCTCTCCCCCGTACTCCCGCTGGCGTCCAGCCTCTCCCCCGTACCCTCCCCCCGTGTCCAGCCTCTCCCCCGTACTCCCGCTGGCGTCCAGCCTCTCCCCCGTACCCTCCCCCCGTGTCCAGCCTCTCCCCCGTACCCCCGCTGGCGTCCAGCCTCTCCCCCCCGTACCCCCGCTGGCGTCCAGCTTCTCTCCCCCGTACCCTCCCCCCGTACCCCCGCTGGCATCCAGCATCTCTCCCCCCCGTACCCCCGCTGGCGTCCAGCCTCTCTCCCCCGTACTCCCGCTGGCGTCCAGCCTCTCCCCCGTACCCTCCCCCCGTGTCCAGCTTCTCTCCCCCGTACCCTCCCCCTGTACCCCCGCTGGCGTCCAGCCTCTCCCCCCCGTACCCCCGCTGGCGTCCAGCATCTCTCCCCCCCGTACCCCCGCTGGCGTCCAGAAGCTCCGTCCTCTTGACGAAGCCCAGGTACCCGGTCCTGGCCCACAGCGTCTGGGGGTCCCCGAAGCTGAGCTTGGTGTTGAAGTGGTCCGCCTGCAGGCTCTCCTCTCCGTAGATGGTGTAGTAGCCGCTGGCGTTGTGCGGGCTGTTGATCCAGATCTGAACACAGCAGGTAAACAACATGGCGGCCCAGGCACGGGAACACAGCTGGTGGTCTCCACACTATAGGGTCATGTGAGGTCATGTGTGCCGCAACCAGTGTTTAGCATCAGGGTTCTCTGGGGTTCTCTCACCTCGCCCAGATGGGAGTCCCCGAGTGGCCCTCTGGTCTCCGGGTTCACAATGACCACCCGGACCCCTGGTAGGATCTGCAGACAGAGAGACATCGGTCCCGCAGAAACGGTGCATTTAGAGTCACATGGACAGAAGACCCCAGGCCACGTATATACAGGAGGAGGTCCTCCTGTATATACAGGAGGAGGTCCTCTTGTATATACAGGAGGACCTCCTCCTGTATATACAAGAGGACCTCCTCCTGTATATACAGGAGGACCTCCTCCTGTGCATTTAGAGTCACATGGACAGAAGACCCCAGGCCACGTATATACAGGAGGACCTCCTCCTGTATATACAGGAGGACCTCCTCCTGTATATACAGGAGGACCTCCTCCTGTATATACAGGAGGACCTCCTCCTGTGCATTTAGAGTCACATGGACAGAAGACCCCAGGCCACGTATATACAGGAGGACCTCCTCCTGTATATACAGGAGGACCTCCTCCTCCTGTGCATTTAGAGTCACATGGACAGAACAGCCCAGACCACGTTGTGATGGAGCTCACCTTGCCAGACTCCATGAGCGGAAGACTCTGCGGTGCTCCCCGCTCCACCAGCCTCACCCTGCGTCGCAGTCACATGACACATTCAATATCATCAATACACACCCTGCGTCACATGACACATTCAATATCATCAATACTCACCCTGCGTCACATGACACATTCAACATCATTCAATACTCACCGTGCGTCACATGACACATGGAACACACACCGTGCGTCACATGACACATGGAACATCATCAGCACAGGAGGATGCTCTGGCTGGGGTCTCACCTGTCGTGGCGCAGGGACTTGAGGTCCACGTAGACCGTGGAGGGATCGGGTCCGGTGGTCCCCTGTGAGGAGCAGAGAGCCTCAACCTTCAAGGCCTTACGACGGACTGGCAGAGCGAGGCACTGACGCCGCCGGGGTGAGGGTTCGAGTCCCACCGGGGCCAGCCCTGCTCAAACATGTATGCACTGCGCTCACAGCCTTGTGAGACGCTCTGGATACACCTGTCCACCAAGTGGCATTCCCCGTAACCTCCACACCTGCGTAGCAGCGATGCTAGCTCGGCGGGACGCTGCGGGACACTGCAGGACGCGGGACGTCCTGTCTGTCCTGTCTGGATCGCACTGACGCCTGTACTTGTGTTGGACAACTTGGCAACACCAACCAGAACCCTGTTTGTATCGTGTGATAGATGTCACATGATCTGTTTTGAGCGCGGCCCGGACTCAGCGCGGGGGGGGGGGGGTGGGGGGGGTGGGGGTGTACCTGCATGCAGACGGCCAGGTTGACCCGGGACCCGAAGGCGGTGCTGACGGCCCGGGGGGACAGGCCCAGGTCCTTGAAGAGCTTGGAGAAGGAGTGGGTCAGCGCCAGACGGGGGCGCTCCTCCGCCACGACCACGCAGCTCCGCACGCACGATAGGTTCACCCCCCGAGCCTGGCGCACAGGAAGTGACCCACAACTATTAAGACGGCTGGACCCTCTGTGATCCTCACTCTGCGCATGCGTGTGCGCGTCCCCCAACTCCAGTGCCTCGCCTCCGTAAACACGCCATGATCAACCTAATCCTGGGCATGCGCAGTCATGCTTTCCAACCGTCTCCTACACCTGTGTGCGCATGCATGCCCGTCCCTCCTCAGAACGCGCGCGGGGGGGGTGGCCTCCTCACGTACCTTGAGGAGCTCCGTCTGCGTGCCCAGGCCCTTGGTGCAGAGCTCCATGACGGAGTAGGAGCAGAAGGTGTCCCGGATGCGGTACTGGCTCAGGGTGCTGAGCCACAGGGACAGGCAGGCCTCCAGCTCCAAGGGGGGGATCAGGATGGACTGGTGGCCTGAGTACACACTGCAAGACCCGGAGAGAGAATGGACCTGGAGGTGTCAGAAGGCCGGTTTGGGTGGATTTACGCTATGCGGGTGGGGTGGGGTGGGGTGGAGGAGTGTGTACCTCGCCAGACACCACAAGACGAAGCCCAGACCACAGTAGGGGTCCAGGCAGATGGCGATCTGGCGGGAGGAGTACAGCTCACACTGGAGCTTGATGGAGCGGCAGAGGGCGCTGATGGCGACGTGGGAGATCTGAAGGAACAAGCACATCAGTCTCCATACGATCTCCATACTAATAATATCACAAATTATATTATATTCTGGAGATCTGAAGGAACAAGCACATCAGTCTTCATACTATCTCCATAATAATACGATCACAAATTATATTATATTCTGTGCTTTATTACTAGTTCATTAAATAAGCCTTTGTATAGATGATCCTTGCAGCTGGAGATAGCTCCTGCTTTTAAATGTTTGTATTTCACAAGTAAACATTTAAAAGGAAAACAATTGTGGTTTGCTCGTGTTTCGAATACTGGTTGCAATTAGACTAACTTCGGAAAAGTGGCAAAGAAGAATTAGAAACGAGGTACGTGCCACTACAGCTCCCTTCCTCTCCAATTCAAACGTCTTCTGTTACGTTAGCATTTGTATCTCCACTGCAGACAAGAAGTCTGGTACTGCGGCCGTGTCAATCCCCCCTGACTTCTTTATTGTGTAGATTCCTTTAGTAGTCTTGAATTCTGTCGACATGTCCCCTCCCCTCCCCCATAGTGTATAGCCAATCAGGTTGGCCTCTCCTGCCATGGCTGGCTTCAGCCACGGCTCCTCATGGAGCTCATTATGGGCTCCATTGAGGGACACTCCCCTCATGGAGCCCATTATGGTCTCCATTGAGGGTCCATGTAGGGACACTCCCCTCACCTTTGTTTTGTTAATATCGGACCTTAAGCTGTCGTTACCCAGCCCCTCTGCAGCAGCACGTTCAGATGGGTTGCACGGGGGGCTCCATCAGGAGCTGCTGCTCTGACTGACCATATTTAGCGCAGACGAGTAAACTTTTTTTTTTTTTTTACCAGGAGAGTCCCGTTGAGATAAAGAATCTATTTTCCAAGGGAGGCCCGGTCAAAACAGGCAGCGGCACAAATAAAAAAAAGATTACAGACCGAAAACCCAAAGGAATCAAAATGAAAAGGAACTAAAGAAAAGTGTGGGGAACTCGAAAGAGACATGTCTAGGAGTCAGTTCCGTAAGCAGGTAAAACCTTTACATCAGAAAGTCTTTTCCTCTACATCTGAAAGCATTTACAGAGATTAACTCACTGAGTTCCAGTACCTCACTTTCCACACAGGCGTTTGGGCCAGAAAGCATAAAAATGTCCTGAGAACGCAAAGATTATTGTCCGGCACTGTTCTGAGTGATAAGGCCGTCGCCTTTTTACATCCAAAGAAAAACACAATTTATTTAGAAAATAAAACCCCAGTTTTAGCCTCCGCTTCTTCCACCAGGTAAACCACATGTGGCATAAAAGTGTCATTTTGAGCAATCAATCTAAATACCCAGTACATATATAAGAGGTAACAACCTCTTTTTCACTTCCCTCAAGAGCGACTACCGAAGGGATATTTTGTGGCCTAGTCCTAGAATTGGTAAACAACATAAGCGTGGTCTTATCTGCATTAAGCGCGAGTTTGAACTGGAGAAGGTATATCGGAGTAATCACACCCCTCTGCTCTGTACTCCTACGTGCGCACTTA
>JACYXH010000426.1:1125000-1132500 GCA_026745465.1 Lota lota | reverse complement strand
ACACAGCAGAGCGTTTGAATGTGACCTTTGACCCGGTACGTGCAGCACGACCGGGGTCATCACAGCACGCCTCACGGACCAGACGGGGGGGGGGGGGGGGGGGGGGGGGGGTCGACACAGAGCAGAGGGGTGGTGCTGGTGGTGTGTCTTACCATCATAGTGGGCCACATACAGAGCTACGTCCAGAGAGAGACGCCAGCAGGAGACAGAGAGGGAGAGACAGTCCACAATGTTCACCTTCATCCAACTGAGCTCGGACTCTGGGTCTGACTGACTGGTTATCATGTCCATCATGGGAGTTTAGCGCTGAGACACCTGAACCCATCTAGTGTGTGCGTGCTAACCCATGACCCTGCTACAGATACGACAGGAGAGGATTTGAGGATTAAGTACTGGACTGGTATTTATGGATTAATTATGTGGCTGGCTCACTGATCTGAAAAGTGAAAGTCGTGTGTGTGTGTGTGTGTGTGTGTGTGTGTGTGTGTGTGTGTGTGTGTGTGTGTGTGTGTGTGGGTGTGTGTGTGTGTGTGGGTGTGTGTGTGTGTGTGGGGGTCTCCGTACCTTCCTGATCAGGTCCTGGTCTTCGATCATGCCCAGATCCCGGCCTGAAGCCTGGGCGATCCTTTTCCCTGCTACCAGATTCCCCACCATAATGGAGGCAGGACCCACTCCCACTGGAACATGAGCAACAGAACCTCATCACACAGAACCTCATCACACATACAAACAGAACCTCATCGCACAGAACCTCATCGCACAGAACCTCATCGCACAGAACCTCATCACACAGAACCTCATCACACAGAACAAGCAGAACCTCATCACACAGAACCTCATCACACAGAACCTCATCGCACAGAACCTCATCACACATACAAACAGAACCTCATCACACAGAACCTCATCACACATACAAACAGAACCTCATCACACAGAACCTCATTACACAGAACCTCATCACACATACAAACAGAACCTCATCACACAGAACCTCATCACACATACAAACAGAACCTCATTACACAGAACCTCATCACACAGAACCTCATCAAACATGAAAACATACAGTTTGCACATTTAGAGTTTTAGTACCGTGAATATAGTGCACTGCATACACACAGACTCACACAGACACACAGACACACACACACACACACCTGGCTGCTTCTGCCGTGGTTTGGGCAGGTTGGTCACGCAGGTGTGGGGGCACATGAGGATGTTGCAGGGGTGCAGGTTCCCCTCCAGAAAGAACTGCTTGGTGTCTGAGACGTGGATGCCTCCCAGGGGCGTCTTGGGTAGGGTGTTGGCCGGCACCAGCGCCAGGCAGTACAGGCCCACCTGGTGAATGCTGTCGATGGCCTGTGGACAACGGCAGGAGAACAGCAGGACGGGCTCACAGTCGCCCACCGGTCCATTGTGATGTTGGATTCTGTTGTTGCATTACTTTTCCTTTAGTTTCTGTTTCTGTACACGCTTCAGTTCAGTTGGACCAGGGGGCTGGCTGCCATTGGAAATGTTACAGTGCCCTGCTCAAATGCAAACACAACTCTTTGTACTGCGGGCCAACCCAATAGGAGAGGGAGACATCTGTATAAAGTCACGTGATTGTTGATTGTCAGCCTTGCTGCATTTGTAACGTCCTAAACCACAGTCTTATCCTGCTGTCTCCTGACATTCCCTCTGTATGCATGCACTTCTTCGTTAAACAGTACACAACCTCGACCTGGCGCCTGCATCTTATAAAGCATATCTGTATCACAAAGGAAGGCGGTGCATTAGCACATTGTACGTCCTTCATTACACATTATGGGATGCTTTTACAGCAGGATGAAACACTAGACTGTGTGAGCAGGCGGTCGAGAACACTATTGATCTGTTACAGGTTGGTGCACCGCAGAGACTTTGAGGAGTTCTCCTGGCCCCCGACCCTAACCGTCAGTCCCTCCCCCTTCTCTAAGATCCATCCTCAGGTTACCATGGAAACCCCCTCCCCTAGCATCCATCCTCTTCTACAGCTCACCATGGAACACTTCACTGTTTACTTATTTAGCTTTTTTCCAAAGCTGTTGGGATTGGAACCCGGAAGGTGCCGTCCTAACCACCCGGACTACCCACCCTAACGCCCTACGACCCTACGACCCTACGACCCTGCGACCCTGTTGGACCCCCCACTGGGCAGCAGAACAGCGCGGTTACCTGCAGTACCCGACTCATCCACTGGAAGCTGTCCTCCTCGCTGGCGTCGGGTCTCTGCTCGGCCACGATCACGATCCTCTCGTCGTAAAACACGGTGACGGAGAACACGGAGATCCTGGAACGCACACGCGCGCACACACACAGTCACGCGCGCGTGCCCCCTACACCTCACGTCTCCCCAATGAGAAACAGTCAGCAGGCTGCAGTGGCTCCTCGTGGCCACCGGGGGTCACTGTTTCTAGCGCTCTCTGCGGGGCGAGACGGCAACGCCAGACGGCTGATCCGAGGTCTGCCGTCGCCTGTGCTCGATTCAGTGTAAATAAATAAATAGTAATAACAATAGTAATAAATATGTACGCGTTGAACATCCGTTCTTGGGGCTGCACGAGGGACAGTGTATCATATCAGCAAGAGGACTAATATAAAACGATTCCTCGCCGTGGTGGTCAGCAAACGAAACGTGCTGAAGGACTCACCTGCCCCGGTACACCGTCTTCACTGGCTCAACGGCCAGGGCGGTGGCCACCAGGTCGTCGGCGTTGTGCCTGCGCCCGCTCACGTTCAGCAGGCCCTCGTTCTTCCCCACCACGAAGATCAGGCTGCCCTGGGGTGACAAGCAGCCGTCAGCCAGCGCTCACACACACACCGTGACACGGGCCCAAGACTGAAGACCCAGTCCAGACCACGTCCCGGGGGACCCACCAGACCCAGCAGACTGAGTCTAGACCACGTCCCGGGGGACCCACCAGACCCAGTCCAGACCATGTCCCGGGGCCACCAGACCCAGGCCAGACCACGTCCCGGGGCCACCAGACCCAGGCCAGACCACGTCTCGGGGGCACCAGACCCAGCAGACTGAGTCCAGACCACGTCCCGGGGCCACCAGACCCAGGCCAGACCACGTCCCAGGGCCACCAGACCCAGCAGACTGAGTCTAGACCACGTCCCGGGGCCACCAGACCCAGCAGACTGAGTCCAGACCACGTCCCGGGGGACCCAACAGACTGAGTCCAGACCACGTCCCAGGGCCACCAGACCCAGCAGACTGAGTCCAGACCACGTCCCGGGGGACCCAACAGACTGAGTCCAGACCACGTCCCAGGGCCACCAGACCCAGCAGACTGAGTCTAGGCCACGTCCCGGGGGACCCAGCAGACTGAGTCTAGACCACGTCCCAGGGCCACCAGACCCAGCAGACTGAGTCTAGACCACGTCCCGGGGGCACCAGACCCAGCAGACTGAGTCTAGACCACGTCCCGGGGGCACCAGACCCAGCAGACTGAGTCTAGACCACGTCCCGGGGGCACCAGACCCAGCAGACTGAGTCCAGACCATGTCCCGGGGGACCCAGCAGACTGAGTCTAGACCACGTCCCGGGGGACCCAACAGACTGAGTCCAGACCACGTCCCGGGGGACCCAGCAGACCGAGTCCAGGCTACGTACCGGGCCAACGAACCCCAGCAGTCCGGACCTCACGAACGGGATCTCTCCGATGGGGGCGCCGCTGGAATTCACCGGGATCACCTGAACACAGGAGGAAAGGTCATGTGAGGTCAGAGGAACACCGCCCTGATGGTACCGGGTCCGCCGGCACGCACCTCGAAGGTGTTCTTGGTGACGCCGGGCAGGCCGTAGTACATGGTGCCGCCGGCCCGGGAGTTGATCACTATCTCTCCGATCTCGTCCGTCTTGCAGAGCAGCGCCGGTCCATCCGCCTTCACGATGCACATGAGGGCTGGGGAGCAAAGCACCGGACGTTACACCACCCACTAGCCTCTAAACCACCCACTGACCACGCCTCTACACCACCCACTAGCCTCTACACCACCCACTAGCCTCTACACCACCCACTGACCTCGCCTCTACACCACCCACTAGCCTCTACACCACCCACTAGCCTCTACACCACCCACTGACCTCGCCTCTACACCACCCACTAGCCTCTACACCACCCACTAGCCTCTACACCACCCACTGACCTCGCCTCTACACCACCCACTGACCACGCCTCTACACCACCCACTAGCCTCTACACCACCCACTAGCCTCTACACCACCCACTAGCCTCTACACCACCCACTGACCTCGCCTCTACACCACCCACTAGCCTCTACACCACCCACTAGCCTCTACACCATCCACTGACCTCGCCTCTACACCACCCACTGACCACGCCTCTACACCACCCACTAGCCTCTACACCACCCACTAGCCTCTACACCACCCACTAGCCTCTACACCACCCACTGACCTCGCCTCTACACCACCCACTGACCACGCCTCTACACCACCCACTAGCCTCTACACCACCCACTAGCCTCTACACCACCCACTGACCTCGCCTCTACACCACCCACTAGCCTCTACACCACCCACTAGCCTCTACACCACCCACTAACCTCGCCTCTACACCACCCACTAGCCTCTACACCACCCACTAGCCTCTACACCACCCACTAACCACGCCTCTACACCACCCACTGACCACGCCTCTACACCACCCACTAGCCTCTACACCACCCACTAACCTCGCCTCTACACCACCCACTAACCTCTACACCACCCACTAACCACGCCTCTACACCACCCACTAACCACGCCTCTACACCACCCACTAACCACGCCTCTACACCACCCACTAACCTCTACACCACCCACTAGCCTCTACACCACCCACTGACCTCACCTCTACACCACCCACTGACCTCGCCTCTACACCACCCACTAGCCTCTACACCACCCACTAGCCTCTACACCACCCACTAGCCTCTACACCACCCACTGACCTCTACACCACCCACTAACCTCTACACCACCCACTAACCTCGCCTCTACACCACCCACTAACCTCTACACCACCCACTAGCCTCTACACCACCCACTGACCTTGCCTCTACACCACCCACTAGCCTCTACACCACCCACTGACCTCGCCTCTACACCATCCACTAACCTCGCCTCTACACCAACCAATAGCCTCTACACCACCCACTAACCTCTACACCACCCACTAACCACGCCTCTACACCAACCACTAGCCTCTACACCACCCACTAACCTTGCCTCTACATCACCCACTAGCCTCTACACCACCCACTAGCCTCTACACCACCCACTAACCTCGCCTCTACACCACCCACTAACCTCTACACCACCCACTAACCACGCCTCTACGCCACCCACTAGCCTCTACACCACCCACTAGCCTCTACACCACCCACTAGCCTCTACACCACCCACTGACCTCTACACCACCCACTAACCTCTACACCACCCACTAACCTCGCCTCTACACCACCCACTAACCTCTACACCACCCACTAGCCTCTACACCACCCACTGACCTTGCCTCTACACCACCCACTAGCCTCTACACCACCCACTGACCTCGCCTCTACACCATCCACTAACCTCGCCTCTACACCAACCAATAGCCTCTACACCACCCACTAACCTCTACACCACCCACTAACCACGCCTCTACACCAACCACTAGCCTCTACACCACCCACTAACCTTGCCTCTACATCACCCACTAGCCTCTACACCACCCACTAGCCTCTACACCACCCACTAACCTCGCCTCTACACCACCCACTAACCTCGCCTCTACACCACCCACTAACCTCTACACCACCCACTAACCACTACACCACCCACTAACCTCGCCTCTACACCACCCACTAGCCTCTACACCACCCACTAACCACTACACCACCCACTAACCTCGCCTCTACACCACCCACTAACCTCGCCTCTACACCACCCACTAACCTCGCCTCTACACCACCCACTAGCCACGCCTCTACACCACCCACTAACCTCACCTCTACACCACCCACTAGCCACGCCTCTACACCACCCTCTAACCTCGCCTCTACACCACCCACTAGCCTCTACACCACCCACTAGCCTCTACACCACCCACTGACCTCGCCTCTACACCACCCACTAGCCTCTACACCACCCACTAGCCTCTACACCACCCACTGACCTCGCCTCTACACCACCCACTAGCCTCTACACCACCCACTAGCCTCTACACCACCCACTGACCTCGCCTCTACACCACCCACTGACCACGCCTCTACACCACCCACTAGCCTCTACACCACCCACTAGCCTCTACACCACCCACTAGCCTCTACACCACCCACTGACCTCGCCTCTACACCACCCACTAGCCTCTACACCACCCACTAGCCTCTACACCATCCACTGACCTCGCCTCTACACCACCCACTGACCACGCCTCTACACCACCCACTAGCCTCTACACCACCCACTAGCCTCTACACCACCCACTAGCCTCTACACCACCCACTGACCTCGCCTCTACACCACCCACTGACCACGCCTCTACACCACCCACTAGCCTCTACACCACCCACTAGCCTCTACACCACCCACTGACCTCGCCTCTACACCACCCACTAGCCTCTACACCACCCACTAGCCTCTACACCACCCACTAACCTCGCCTCTACACCACCCACTAGCCTCTACACCACCCACTAGCCTCTACACCACCCACTAACCACGCCTCTACACCACCCACTGACCACGCCTCTACACCACCCACTAGCCTCTACACCACCCACTAACCTCGCCTCTACACCACCCACTAACCTCTACACCACCCACTAACCACGCCTCTACACCACCCACTAACCACGCCTCTACACCACCCACTAACCACGCCTCTACACCACCCACTAACCTCTACACCACCCACTAGCCTCTACACCACCCACTGACCTCACCTCTACACCACCCACTGACCTCGCCTCTACACCACCCACTAGCCTCTACACCACCCACTAGCCTCTACACCACCCACTAGCCTCTACACCACCCACTGACCTCTACACCACCCACTAACCTCTACACCACCCACTAACCTCGCCTCTACACCACCCACTAACCTCTACACCACCCACTAGCCTCTACACCACCACTGACCTTGCCTCTACACCACCCACTAGCCTCTACACCACCCACTGACCTCGCCTCTACACCATCCACTAACCTCGCCTCTACACCAACCAATAGCCTCTACACCACCCACTAACCTCTACACCACCCACTAACCACGCCTCTACACCAACCACTAGCCTCTACACCACCCACTAACCTTGCCTCTACATCACCCACTAGCCTCTACACCACCCACTAGCCTCTACACCACCCACTAACCTCGCCTCTACACCACCCACTAACCTCTACACCACCCACTAACCACGCCTCTACGCCACCCACTAGCCTCTACACCACCCACTAGCCTCTACACCACCCACTAG
>JACYXH010000426.1:1117500-1120000 GCA_026745465.1 Lota lota | reverse complement strand
TCAGTAACTTAATAAAGACTTGGTCCTCTTCAGTAACTTAATAAAGACTTGGTCCTCTTCAGTAACATAATAAAGACTTGGTCCACTTCAGTAACTTAATAAAGACTTGGTCCTCTTCAGTAACTTAATAAAGACTTGGTCCTCTTCAGTAACTTAATAAAGACTTGGTCCTCTTCAGTAACTTAATAAAGACTTGGTCCACTTCAGTAACTTAATAAAGACTTGGTCCTCTTCAGTAACTTAATAAAGACATGGTCCTCTTCAGTAACTTAATAAAGACATGGTCCTCTTCAGTAACTTAATAAAGACATGGTCCACTTCAGTAACTTAATAAAGACTTGGTCCTCTTCAGTAACTTAATAAAGACTTGGTCCTCTTCAGTAACTTAATAAAGACTTGGTCCACTTCAGTAACTTAATAAAGACTTGGTCCACTTCAGTAACTTAATAAAGACTTGGTCCTCTTCAGTAACTTAATAAAGACTTGGTCCTCTTCAGTAACATAATAAAGACTTGGTCCTCTTCAGTAACTTAATAAAGACTTGGTCCACTTCAGTAACTTAATAAAGACTTGGTCCACTTCAGTAACTTAATAAAGACTTGGTCCTCTTCAGTAACTTAATAAAGACTTGGTCCTCTTCAGTAACTTAATAAAGACATGGTCCTCTTCAGTAACTTAATAAAGACTTGGTCCTCTTCAGTAACATAATAAAGACTTGGTCCTCTTCAGTAACTTAATAAAGACTTGGTCCACTTCAGTAACAGAAGTGTTGTTCCCCCAGGTTGTGTACCTTGCGGGACAGGGGTACCTCAATAGGTACTGGAATGACCTCGGCCAGTAAACAACCATAGAAGGCCACCCAGAACATGCCCGGGTCACTGTTGGGGTACACCAGGGCCACCTGTAGAGAGACGTAAGACCAAGGGTCACACAACAGAAGCAAGAGGAGACACAACGGGGAAGTGGCAGTATGACGGTGTCACGTGATCTCGTGGGGTCACGTGATCTCGTGGGGGTCACGTGACCTCGTGGTGTCATGTGACCGCCACGTGACTCACCCTGTCACCAGGCTTGAGGATCTGCTCGTTTTTGGGGCCCAGCTTGTTGAGTAGGGTGTAGGCCAGCTTAACACTGCGACTCCACAGCTTCCCTGGTGGACACAGGTCAGGGGTCAAGGTTCACGGGGTCAGTCAGTGCACAAACACCGCTGACCAAACTAGACACTCGAGTCTAGTGTGTGATTGAATAGAAGCAGGGCAGCCCTCTCTATTGTCTTGTATCTACTGACTAGATACTCTTTAATAGAGAGAGCGGTGTTGCTCCACACTTCAATAAGACAACCTCACATCAACACGGCCCCATTCAGCCCCACTGGAAGGAGAACTTTCTTCATATCGCATCACATTATATTATCATATAATCATATCATTATCATATCATCATATTATGACACACATGTCCCATCCCACGCCGATCAGCTGAGAATAAGAAGTGTCCAAAACGCCAGGCGGAGGCAGAATAAATAGAGCCCCCGCCGATAGCATCGCTGTGCCCTCCGCAGCGCCCGCCAGCTCTGCCTGGGGGAGGAAGAGCTCATCGATGACATGGGAGCGGAATCAACCACGTGGAACGGCTGTGTGCCCGGACTCTACTCTGGAGCTATGCTGAGGCCTTGATGGCAGGTGTAGCGTACCATGCTGCTGTTTGCTAAGACATGATATCCTATTATCTAATCGGATGTTAACTCTGTAGTGAACTAGAGGGGGGGGGGGGGGGATGCTGGGAGGTCAGAGTGTTTGACCCACCGAGGGTCAGACCTACCGTAGGTCAGCGTGTTTGACCTACCGTAGGTCAGAGGCTTTGACCTACCGAGGGTCAGCGTGTTTGACCTACCGAGGGTCAGACCTACTGTGG
Source organism: Lota lota (assembly GCA_026745465.1). Classification (NCBI taxonomy): domain Eukaryota; kingdom Metazoa; phylum Chordata; class Actinopteri; order Gadiformes; family Lotidae; genus Lota; species Lota lota. The sequence goes on along the minus strand of JACYXH010000426.1, from coordinate 1,118,086 downwards.
GTCAGAGGGTTTGACCTACCGAGGGTCAGCGTGTTTGACCTACCGTAGGTCAGAGGGTTTGACCTACCGTGGGTCAGAGGGTTTGACCTACCGTAGGTCAGAGGGTTTGACCTACCGTAGGTCAGAGGGTTTGACCTACCGTAGGTCAGAGTGTCTGACCTACCGAGGGTCAGAGTGTCTGACCTACCGAGGGTCAGAGTGTTTGACCTACCGTGGGTCAGAGTGTCTGACCTACCGAGGGTCAGAGTGTCTGACCTACCGAGGGTCAGAGTGTCTGACCTACCGAGGGTCAGAGTGTCTGACCTACCGAGGGTCAGAGTGTCTGACCTACCGAGGGTCAGAGTGTTTGACCTACCGAGGGTCAGAGTGTTTGACCTACCGTGGGTCAGAGTGTCTGACCTACCGAGGGTCAGAGTGTCTGACCTACCGAGGGTCAGAGTGTCTGACCTACCGAGGGTCAGAGTGTCTGACCTACCGAGGGTCAGAGTGTCTGACCTACCGAGGGTCAGAGTGTCTGACCTACCGAGGGTCAGAGTGTTTGACCTACCGAGGGTCAGAGTGTTTGACCTACCGTAGGTCAGCGTGT
>JACYXH010000426.1:1042500-1107500 GCA_026745465.1 Lota lota | reverse complement strand
ATGAGTGCAGCTCCGGCTCAGGCCAGGGGGGGCAGGCCAGGGGGGGCTTTCACAACCTGCTGGAGGCCTCACTTTTGCACTCTTGTTTTCTGATCTAGAATGTACAAAGAAATGAAGTGGATTGCAGACCGAGAGACAGACATCAAAGCGTTGGCTTCACTTCACCTCACTCTCCTCTCATCCTCGCTCACACCTGTTTCCCAGGGACTACCAGACTCACAGCTCTCTCTCTCTCCCCCCCCCCCCCCCCCCCCGGGTCAGAATAGTAATCAGCAACCTTATCCCTTCGCCCCCCCCCCCCACCTTGTTCATCTCACCTGACTCCAAAACACACGGACCCCCTGCTGAGGCTTCAGGGTGTACAGGACTCTGTCGCTGCCTCACAGCACAAACACTATCTTATGGCGACCATGTGTGTCCGCTATAAACAAGTCAAACAATCCGAAGGCCTGGCGGACCTGAACCCGTGCTATGTTGTGTTGCCAAAGCTAAAGGAAGCTGTCCAAAGAGCTGCCAACACAAAGGGTAGTGTGACACATGGTCTTCATATGGTCCACATTACCTCCTACCGCTCTGCTGGTGGACATGAACATGTGTAGCCCTGTGGACTCACATACCTTGTGGCCGTGTGTGTGTTTGTGTGTGTGTAGTACAAGTTGGGCCAGCATGAGAGGTTTGGGGGTACAACATTACGTAGTCTGACCTTCCATTGGCACTCGAGTTTCATCTTTATCTGGGTAACAAACACGCCTGGGAATCTTCCTGTATGGCTGCAGACCACTAGTGCCTCCACAAACACACACACACGCCTCCATACACACATGCACGTCACACACACACCTCCATACATACACACACACACACACACCATACACACACACACACCCAGTGGTGGCGGGTGAGACATGGTTCTGTCTGAGATGGTCGTAGGCTACAGTACTGCGTACTGGTACCGTACTGGTACGGTACCAGTACAGGGCATCTACCAGCTGCTTCCTGTTTCCACACGCAGCCACGTGTTCCCTGTTTCCTGTCCGAGGGGGTGATGTCATCGTCTGCTCTGACAGCCGTTCCCTTTGAAGATGTCCAGTGTGCTGACGACGGGGAGCACGTGTTCACAATTATGAGCACATTTCTACTCAATACGGGCTCGTCCCATAATACGCACACACGTCTCACGCTTCCTCCTCACACTAGTCCCCAAACAAGACACCGGACATGTGGAACAGCAGCTGGCGCGTTCCTGTGTGGACCTCTTGTGTGCGCCTGCTTGTAGTAAGTCTCTATTTTGTACCGTGTCCAAATAAGTCCAGTTAGCGACCGCAGCGAGACTACTGGGCTTCATTTAGAGCCGGCTTTGGCCGACCACCGTAGAGCAGTGGTGTACGCTAGGTCCAGCGGCACAGTGCAGCCTACAGCAGGAAGACTGGCTCCCCTGATGTGCTGCACAGGACAGCTGCGATGGAGAGCCGGCTGCAGAGCCTCACCACGGCTCTCCGTGGTGAGGCTCTGCAGCGTGATGGCTTCCACTGCCAAGTAGCATGAATAGAGTCAAAGGTTGAGCTCGAATACAGTAACTGCGTGGTCATAAAGAGAATTTCAAAAGATTTGACCAACAACGCTTCTAAAATAAACGGCCTTGCCCGTCCTTAAAAGCACGAGCAAGTATGTGGAACAATTTACATTGTAGACCACCAGCAAAAGTGATTTTGGATAAAACCAGAAATAATAAAACATGACTTATTCTTACATTATCTGAGTGCAATTCCTTCAGCGGGTGGGGGCTGGGTTTGGGTGGGGCTCCCCTCCCCAAGAAAACACAGGTCCCACCGAGATTTGAACTCGGATCGCTGGATTCAGAGTCCAGAGTGCTAACCATTACACCATGGCACCATATGGTGGGAAGACAACTTTGAGTCACTCACTGTGTATTTGGGCTGGTCCTAAAATGCTACTAAACCAGAATAACGCAGACAAAAACACCACTATTACATTACACTGAATAGAATAAGGTAACAATGGAAGGAACTTTTCATTTGCAAGATAAGATATAACTATAATAATCCTGTGAGGGGGATTTTGGCAAGCACATTTATGTTTATTAAGCCTGTTTGTTATTGATATTACATTATGTAACATACCTTTTATTATTCGAACTTTATAAAAGGCTTCTATTTATAATTCTATTTAAAACAGAGAAACCTATTCTACGATTGAAATTTGACAATATTCTGGCAGAATGTAATTCTACACTTATTTAGTAGACGCAACTTCAACCGGTTACTTCACAAACAATAAGGTCCCACCGAGATTTGAACTCGGATCGCTGGATTCAGAGTCCAGAGTGCTAACCATTACACCATGGCACCACATGCGCAGTACGGCTGTGGGGCGGCGTTTCGATCCCGTTCAAACACGCTTTGGTTGCACGTTAACGCTTCACGCGCAAGATCGCGCGAAAACTATACGCTACAATCCAAACTAGGCCGACGGAAAACGACCGAACTTGTCTCGCGCAAGAAGATACTTTTGATAGAGCCAGGCGACGTCACTGGCTCCAGTAGTGTGGCCTGCTACTGCAGCTCGTCGGCGGCTCTACCGCCCCGCTACCTCGGTGGGAGACTACCCTCCCGTTGCTCCCCGCAGCGCGCCCTGGTCTGCGGTCAGGGCTCTAGAGTCGCTCCGTGGTTTCATCCGCTATGTCTCCACGGAGCCGCTCTCGGGGCGTGTCCGACTCAGGTAGCACAGAGCCGAGTGACTCACCTTTCGCTCCACACAATTCGCTCCAGGGTGTGGATTGGAAGCGGAGGAGCGTACACACGCGCACGTCCGCCAACACACGCACACCACAACAGAAGGCTAGCGGGTGCAAGTTAGCGCCACAAAGAAATTGTTTCATGCGTTGAGCAAGGCAAGTGAACAGTTGAACTGTTTGTTAGAGTGGTCGTCCCCCCCCCCCCCCCCCCCCCCCCCCCGCCTCCCCCCCACGGAGCACGACGGCTGAAGGAGAGAAAGCAGCCCTACAATACATAACACGTCCGTACAAAGCCTCTCTGTTGCGCATGTCATTAAATGGAATAAAATACATTCATCACACACCAGCGTGTTCGTCCCTCATTGTTCAAAGAAAAGCTTACAGGCATGCTGGCGCTTCCACGGGGAAATCTCACCCCTATTGTTCACGTTTGGACAGTTGATTTCCCCAAGAAGGCTGTTGTAGCACACATAGGTGAAGCCTGACAACAACGGGGGTGATGTAGTGGTCTCCTTCACCAGACACCTAGTCAACATTTACAGGAGAGGCCAGGAGTGATGGAATCAGCTTTTCATCATTAACACAAACAAAACGTAATGGCTGTTGCTGATTCAAGTCTCTTATGTCGTGTCTAGCCGGAGCAATGTGCTCCTATCCCATTCCCTCACACCCCCATCTCAGTTCTCTGCGAGTGTTGACAAAGTTAATATTTGAAGAGATGATCCATTTGACGGTAAGAGCAAAATGGCCAGGGGCCTTTCATGCTGGGGCTAGCTCTGGTCCTCTCATACATTTCTGCCCTAATAGCTTCAGCAGATTACAGTTCCAGCCTGTGTGTCGGTCACTCAGCTACAGCATAGGGATGCTAATCCCATCAGGAATATTGTCGTGTGTGCGTGCGTGCGTGCGTGTGTGTGTTATGCATCTAAGAGGCCACGCCCATTTGGTTCCCATATGTGTTCAACATGACCGTACTTGGGCGAGTGGCTTGGCTACAGAGGGTGACGGCAGACAGACTACTGTAGCACCCATTCATTCACCAGGGTGCTGGTGAGAATGGACATCCACTCCATCCACAGTGAGGTCATACAAAAGAATGGCAAATCAACAATGAAGGCGCTTCTTTTCTTTTTTACACACGTGGCTTTGCAGAGGCGTGGCCTCAGGTCCAACACAAAGGCTCACATAGGCTCCGCCCTGCAGGGTCAAAGACCTGTGATTGATCTGCACAAAGGGGAGGAGTCAATAGGATGGCCTGCATTCACTCTGAGTGCTGATTGGTGCGGAGTCCTAATGCAGTATTGTGCTCACTCTGAGTGCTGATTGGTGCACAAGACGAGTGTAAAGGATCAACTGCAATCATTCTGAGTGCTGATTGGTGCACAAGAACTCTCAAGGACGCACTGCAGTCATCGTGAGTGCTGATTGGCGGATGAGGAGTCTGCTGCAGGCCACACTTTGTGCGCGGTCAATACTTCAGCTCAGTGACCGGCTCATTCACTCCCCACTCCAGGCCTCGCTGACATCCCAACCAATCAGCTTCTAGAGAGAAGAATCCCAGGAACACGTGAAGCATGACCTGCACAGAACTTCCTCAATGGCTTCCACCCGACTCCACGCGCTGTTGGAGAGGAACCCACTCCATCCTGCAGCTGATGTTCAGCTCCACTTATGGTGTGTGTGTGTGTGTGTGTGTGTGTGTGTGTGTGTGTGTGTGTGTGTGTGTGTGTGTGTGTGTGTGTGTGTGTGTGTGTGTGTGTGTGTGTGTGTGTGTGAACGTGTTACATAATAACACTCATGATTCATTTCCAAAACAAAAAAAAGGGAATGAACACAGCTGTTATCATGGGGGCACCCAGTACGATACTGCTAAACGTCACCCTAGGGTGTCAGTATCGGCGAATCTCCAGAAACACTGACATGTGATACTAGACGTGTCACATTTTAAAAGACAAATGACTGGATTGGGGCTTTCTGCGACTGCTAGAGGCATGTTACACAAGCTCTAGAGGAGAGAGAGATTACATGTCAGTACTCTAACAGCCCGTTCACACCGGGGACACGGTTCATCAGTAACGGACCCCCCAACACCGGGGACACGGTTCATCAGTAACGGACCCCCCAACACCGGGGACACGGTTAATCAGTAACGGACCCCCCAACACCGGGGACACGGTTCATCAGTAACGGACCCCCCAACACCGGGGACACGGTTCATCAGTAACGGACCCCCCAACACCGGGGACACGGTTCATCAGTAACGGACCCCCCAACACAGGGGTCAGTAGACCAAGTCCAGCTGAGGCCTCCTGCTCTTCCTAACAGACTGAATCCCTTCCCACCGAACGCATGTTCACCCACACATTAGCACTCACGACGCTGCTCGCACACGCACACGCACACACACACACACACACACACACACACACACACACACACACACACACACACACACACACACACACACACACACACACACCATGCGCAGTCGGGATGTGCTTCAACACACGAGACGGAAATAGCAGGCGGCAGAGAGCAACACAGCAGGACAACCCAATGGGGGAACGCACAGAAGAGAACAGCGATAACGCTGGGAGAGGGAGAGGGAGAGGGAGAGGGAGAGGGAGAGGGAGAGGGAGAGGGAGAGGGAGAGGGAGAGGGAGAGGGAGAGGGAGAGGGAGAGGGAGAGGGAGAGGGAGAGGGAGAGGGAGAGGGAGACACACACCACTGGCCCATTGTGACTCACAGGCTAAATGAGCCAGGCATGTTGCCTCCCGATGATGTGACCTAGATGAAGAGACACAGGCCGAGGTTGTAATCTCCCTCTCCCTCCCCCACGCCCTCCCTCTCCCCCACTCCCTCTTGCTCTCTTCCTCTCTGTCTCTCCGTCTCTCTCTCCCTCCCTTTCTGTCTCCCTCTCTCTCTACCTCCCTCTCCTTCTTGCTCTCTTCCTCTCAGTCTCTCTCTCCCTCCCTACCTCTGTCTCTCCCTCTCTCCCTCCCCCTCTCTCTCCCTCTAACAGGCTTAATCCCAGCCTGTCATCTCACAGCAGCAGCCCAGACAAGTGGTGCTGTCGGGCCTCTCTCTGGTCCTCTGCCCTCTTTCTGGTCCTCTGGCCTCTCTCTGGTCCTCTGGCATCTCTCTGGTCTCTCTCTGGTCCTCTGGCCTCTCTCTGGTCCTCTGGCATCTCTCTGGTCCTCTGGCCCTCTGGCCTCTCTCTGGTCCTCTGGCATCTCTCTGGTCCTCTGGCCTCTCTCTGGTCCTCTGGCCTCTCTCTGGTCCTCTGGCCTTTCTCTGGCCTCTCTCCTCTTTCTGGTCCTCTGGCCTCTCTCTGGCCTCTCTCTGGTCTCTCTCTAACCTCTCTCTGGCCTCTCTCTGGCCTCTCTCTGGCCTCTCTCTAGCCTCTCTCTAGCCTCTCTCTGGTCCTCTGGCCTCTCTCTGGCCTCTCTCTGGCCTCTCTCTGGCCTCTCTCTGGCCTCTCTCTGGTCCTCTGGCCTCTCTCTGGTCCTCTGGCCTCTCTCTGGTCCTCTGGCCCTGCAGGAGGTCCGTCGGTAGCGCCAGAGAGGAGGAGGAGGAGGAGGAGGAGGAGGGGTGGCACACAAAAGCGTTCCATACATACGTCACACCGCCCGCCCGCACACGGGCCTGGAGAGAGACGAGGGAGGTTGATGTGGGTCATCCTGAACCTTCAAACAATTACAGTCCTTCATATCTCGCAGGCAACACCACAGATCACACTCTCTCCCCATGCCACGTCTATCAAACGATCCCACCACTGACCCCCCCGCTGTGGAAATATTACATGGGGTGGGACACATATTTCCCTCTCTTGGTTGCTATGGGATCCCCCCCCCCCCCCCCCCCTCCCCGCAATGTGCACAACAATAGGAGGGATTGTGTCCATGTAAAAGATATGCATGAGAAACATTAAGACTCATAAGGTCTGTCACACACACACACACACACACACACACACACACACACACACACACACACACACACACACACACACACACACACACACACACACACACACACACACACACACACACACACACACACACACACACACACACACACACACACACACGGCAGCTGTGGCTTGTCCAGGGAGCAGCCATAGTGCCGTTGAGCCAGAGCCAGGGCTGCCGGTACAAAAGAGGCTGGCAGCGGTACAGTAGCGTCCGTTGGAGCACTGATGGAGGTGGAGCCAGGGCTGGGTTACCTCACCATGGACTCACTGCCCTGTTTAACCCACGCAGTCTGGGGTTAAGTAGGTTCAAGTCGGGGGGACAGGACTCCGTTACTTGGTTACCGTCGGCCCTGGTTACTTGGTTACCGTCGGCCCTGGTTACTTGGTTACCGTCGGCCCTGGTTACTTGGTTACCGTCGGCCCTGGTTACTTGGTTACCGTCGGCCCTGGTTACTTGGTTACCGTCTGCCCTGGTTACTTGGTTACCGTCGGCCCTGGTTACTTGGTTACCGTCGGCCCTGGTTACTTGGTTACCGTCGGCCCTGGTTACTTGGTTACCGTCGGCCCTGGTTACTTGGTTACCGTCGGCCCTGGTTACTTGGTTACCGTCGGCCCTGGTTACTTGGTTACCTTCGGCCCTGGTTACTTGGTTACCGTCGGCCCTGGTTACTTCAGTGTAACTAAGGCTGATATTCAGCTGGCCTCATCCAGCGCCGTTGAAGAATGCTTAGGTATCGGATCCTATGATATTTAATGCAAACTGTACTTAAGAGACTAACAAAACAACGTAACAAATGGTTTATATTCTACACTAGTGAATGCGTCTTCATTCTAGTCTCTGCAGTCTTTGCTAGCATAATGAGGTCAGCCAAATCCCAAAGTAAGAGTGACGTTAAATGGGGAAGCAAAGACAACGAGGCATGTACAGGGGTACTGAATATTTGTTTCTTTACCATACATCCACACTGAAAGTAATACAACAGAATATAGTAGAACAGTGAGGGAACATCTGTTTTCAAAGTAAGTAGAGTGGGACAGACCCTCAACAACACAAGTTGTATCCAGACAGACTGTCAAGACAACATATAATACTTGTTAATAGTCTGGTATCATTGCAATACATCTCCTTATTCATAACACAACTCCAGATAAATGCATCTTCCTCCCATCCACCCGGAGCTCTCCAGAGTGGATGCACACTCCTTATCTCTCGGCTTGACGGGTGTCTATTATTAACTATAGGAACCCCAGTTCCACTCTGACGCTGGTCGGTGTGCTTCAGCGCACTGGGCCTCTCCGCCAAGCAGGAGGCTGCAGCCCTAGCCCGTCATCACGCTGCTACACCCCAAAGCTCTCTACAAAGTGCCGTTGGATACACCTGCACTTGAAACCGGCCTTCGAGTACACGTGGCGATATCCGTCGAGACAGATGTTGTCTCTGGCTACGAATAACAAAGCCACAACAGTTACAACTTGCTTGCTTGATATTGTTTTCAGTTCTTTTTAGACGGTGCACTGTGCTTTACTTGGTGTGCTGTTGTTGGGCAGGCCTACATGCTACTGTGAACATACAGAAAATAGTTCATAGAGAAATCGCTGTGATCCCATAGAAAACGACTCGACTACTGGCATGATTAGAGTAGATGGATCCTTTTCCTGCTATGTGAACCGACATCATGTTAGTCACCCACCCCCGGGCACCTGGGAACTAAACCAATCCAGCTCCACTGGGATTCGGCTGGTAAGCAGACTTGCTTGCGTTATTCAATTACATTTAAAAACATGTATAATAATACTAATAAAGGGCGACCAGGTTTGATTGTACGCAGTATGTATCGGTGCTGGGGAGGGGGGGGGGGGGGGCGGACAGGGGGGGGGGGGGGGGGGCGGACAGGGGGGGGGGGGGGGACATAATAATGAATTCCAACTGTCAGTGAAGCAGCAGATGAAGGCCTTCTCAACAATGACAACTTGACCGATTTCCCTTGCAGAGAAAAGCCGTGATGACGGGCAGCCAGGGAACCTGTTATTACGCCGTCGTGCCGTGCAGACACCGAGGCATGCAGACGCCGAGGCGTGCAGACACCGAGGCAGGACTTGAATGCCTCTGAAAAACAAAGCGGCGGGGTAACACCGTCTCGCAGCACCGGCTTACTGCGTTTCACCCGATAACGGCGTCAAGTGGGTTTCAGATTGCACGGCTGAATCGAGCATGTCGAATAGAAAAGGTAATCATCTTCCTGCATTGACAACTGCACAACAACTCAACACAGTATCAAACGGAGCTTCGCCTACCCAAAGGTCCACGTTAGAGCCACGTTAATAAAGCCCCGTGTGTATTGTCTTTAATTGCACGGCGTTTCTAACATATACTTTTAAATCTTACCTTCGGACAGCTCCAGATCCAACTCAGCCAGATGGTCTCGGACCTCTTTAGGCAGAGCGGACATATCAACGCCACGGTCAGCCATAACTGGATGAAGAACAGAGCCGCAGCTGAAGAATGATACTGAGTAACGGTGATGACACACGGTTTAAATTCCCCAATAGATACAGAGATCAAGATGTGGAATGTACTCCATCAGTGCGTCTCCCTGACACCGCCATCACTGGGAGCGGAACCACTCAGAAGACTTCGTCACGTGACTTGGTCTGACGGTGAATTGTTATGGGTAAATCACGGAATAAAACGGCTCCTCGGCTCCCTCTGCTGGTCACTTGGTGCAATAACTTCAATAAGAAATAAAACTGGCAATAACAAAAGTGTCCAGCATCATCGGTGCTTGACGCCTAATCATTTAAAATTGTGCTGCCTCACGAACAAAGCGGACTCATTTGGCTTTCCTTTTCTAACAACATTTATTTATTTTTTTACCAGACATATTATCCATTAATTCAGATTATATAAGAGTTAATTTGACCTAGTTTTAGGCCTTCTTTGACTTCCTCCATGTAACTTCTAGTGCCAATTCCTCTGTGGAATACACAATAGACTACATACGTATATGCGCTTGGGGAAACCAAAACAAAGGGATACAATTATGAAAAAGGGACATCCATACCTTGAGTTGGAGAAAGCAACCTTTTAAAACCAGACCATGTAAAAAAAAAAAAAAAAAAAAACTTGACAATGTTAAAATAAACATGATGCTAAACAAGCAACAGTTCAAAACTGAAACTCAAAGGAAGCACCTTCAACGAATGACAAAAGGCAGACAATTAGAAAACGTTGGAAAGCACCATTGAATAGGACATCAAGCCCTTTCTTGTAGATGTGCTCAAATCACCAATTTAACTCAGGAATGACCAGCTTCACATTGTTTTTCCTTTGAGCAACTCTATCATTCAGAGAACCACACCACTGGGCTACACACGTTAGTTGAATGCAAGAACATTGACACTCAATAGAAAAATATATTGCACTGCTTTATCTTCAAAGGAAATGCCTGGGTCATTTGTTTTTTAATGTTATGTTTGTGGATCACCGTGTACAGGTTAGCAACCGCTCCCCACCTCGACTGTGTTACGGCCGAGTGGAGTCTTCGCATGAAGGTCAAGGGTCATTCAAAGCTTCCGACTACTAAGAAGCGAGGCCAACGGAAGTCAGTAACAAACACATCAACAGTGGTCTTCTTCATCCTCGTCTTCGCCATGCAGTCCAAACATAAGTCCAGGTGAACGCAACCCCTTGCGTGAGGGGGGGGAGGGGGGGGAGGGGGGGTTGAAATAAAATTCAGAACAAACTGCACAACGAAAGTAAAAATAACTGTACAAGTGGAAAACCTTGACTTGATAACCGTTTCTCCCGTGTGCGAGGATGGCTGAACACAGAGAGCGTAGAACGTAGAGAAACACGATGCACAGGGTGGGGGGGGGGGGGGGGCGAACAAGACAGAAAAGGTAGCCATGAAGGAACATTAGAAGCTAGCGTGCTGCTAACAAGCGGTGTGGAGACCACCAGAACCAGAACGTACAGAACACGAACAGGAGATGTTACAGCAAACGGACGATAACCGATGGAAGTGTAGGACCCCCACAGTGCGCGGGTTTGGTTTCGGAGTTGCGTTCAAAGTGCAACGGGAATAAAAAGAACGTGCTCTTATTGGATATTTCCATTCAAAAAAAGAAGAAAAAAAAACATTCCTGACTGCCGTTAACTTAAAAACCGAACGGTGTTCAACATTTCTACTGTACATACACGCGACGCCTAAAGCGGTCTAAAGCAGGCCGGTGGGGGGGGGGGGGGGGGCGACGTTGTGTGTTCACTGATTATCATTGGCCTTGTCGAGGGGGGGGGGGGGGGCCAGAGCATCTTAGTCCGTGGCATTAGTCAGCGTTAACGAATCCTGCATCCTGCTTGTCACTAGGTCCACGCTCGCCCACATCTTGGGAGGGGAAGACGGCGGGAGGGGGCTGAACAAGGCGGTGGGGGGGCGGTGGGTCCGTCACTCCCCGTCCAGCCCCCGCCCCCCCTCCTCCCTCCCCGCCCCGGTCGAGTGCATGCGGGCCACCTGCGCCGTGGCGTCATCTGGAGGCGGGCTGCGTAGTCATGACGACCCCGGCCGGCTGCCCCGCCCCCATGCCGGCCAACACGGACATGGCCACGGCCTCCGCGGCGCGCACGCTCAGCCCGTTGATGGTGGCCCCCGCGCCGGAGGAAGGGCCGTGCTGGATGACCGGCGCCGGGGAGCCCACCGGCTCGGCCGAGGGCTCCCTGGAGCTCTCCTCCCCGCCTGCGGCTGAACAAGAGAACATTCACCCTTAGGGAGGTGAGCGAGTGGAGGAACTGTTAGCCGGCGTGGGATGACAACAGACAACACTGGACGGATGTGATGGGGGGGGGGTGGGGTGGGGTGGGGGGTAGTTGCCGGCGGCGGTTACCTAAGAAGGCGTTCTTCTTCTGCATGGCGGTGACGGGGCAGTCCTTGTGGGCCAGGAGGAGCTGCTTCAGCTGGGTCACCTCGTTCCTCAGTAGCGTCACCTCGTTCTGACGGGGAGACAACGCAAGAGGGTCAGCGCACGCACGCGCACGCACACACACACACACACACACACACACACACACACACACACACACACACACACACACACACACACACACACACACACACACACACACACACACACACACACACACACACACACACACACACACACACACACACACACACACACACCACTGCCCCGGGGGGGACTCACGGCGAGGGAGACGTTCATGTTGGCGAGGTCGTCGGCCTTCTTCTCCAGGGAGCCCACCCAGACCTTCCTCTTCTGCCGGCAGCGCGACGCGGCCGCCCGGTTGCGTTCCAGGAAGCGCTGTCGGCGCTCGTCCGGGTCCACGTCCGACGCCCGCCGGCGACGCCCCCCCGTGGGCTGGGCTGGGGACACCTGGCGACACACGGGCAAAAACACCCCGTTACCAGGAGGTTCATCGACCCCACGGGGGCGGCACTCCATTATCACCGCGAGGCCCTCGGGCCCTCGGCCCCCGGGAACTCGGGGAGAGACGGCGGTGACTTGAGGAACTACGCGACGCACGTGACGATGTCCCCCACCCTGATGAAACCCTTTCTAAAAAGAGCACAAGTGCGTTGGCATCGCGGACGGCCGAGCGTCGTCCCAGGGCGTCGTGTCCCCTAACCCCCGGCGCTGTGAGCCCTAACAGAGCAGAGCAGCAGTGTCCAGCACCAGCTACGGTCCCGAGTCTCAACCCGTCGTCCTCGCCACGGGCGTGTCTCGGGCGTGTCTGGGGCCCACGGGCGTGTCTGGGGCCCACGGGCGTGTCTGGGGCCCACGGGCGTGTCTGGGGCCCACGGGCGTGTCTGGGGCCCACGGGCGTGTCTGGGGCCCTCGGGCGTGTCTGGGGCCCACGGGCGTGTCTGGGGCCCTCGGGCGTGTCTGGGGCCCACGGGCGTGTCTGGGGCCCTCGGGCGTGTCTGGGGCCCACGGGCGTGTCTCGGGGCCCACGGGCGTGTCTCGGGCGTGTCTGGGGCCCACGGGCGTGTCTGGGGCCCACGGGCGTGTCTGGGGCCCACGGGCGTGTCTGGGGCCCTCGGGCGTGTCTGGGGCCCACGGGCGTGTCTCGGGGCCCACGGGCGTGTCTCGGGCCCACGGGCGTGTCTGGGGCCCACGGGCGTGTGTGTTACCTGGGGCTGGGCAGGCGACAGTGCGTCAGACTGCTGCATGGCTTGCGGGCTCTGCTCTGGCCTCTGAGGGACCGCGGCTCTGGACCCGGTGGCGCCCCCTCTGGCAGAGCCGTTCTGTATTACCAGGCCCTGCTGAGTGAGCGCCGCCTTCAGACGCTACAGGGGGGGGGGGGGGGACACACATCGACCTATCAGACCGGTCGGCCATTTTGGATCAACCCAAAGTTAAGGTGAGGCGGCTTCGGGCTGGCGGGGCTCGTGGGAATAAAGAGGGGGGGCCACTGGGACAGAAAGGAGGTGTCTGCGTCGTTAGCTCGCCTCTCACCATCTTGGCGTCGGCGTGCATGCTGTACCCGGACGGGGAGGAGGAGCCACTGCTGGCCCCGCCCAGCGGGGGGCCGGGGATCCCGGGCACGTTGGGCACGGCGCCCAGCGACCTGGCGAGCTGTGGGGTCACATGGGGAGGAGGGTGAGGCGGGAACGACAGGGCGACAGGGGGGGGGGTGCCGCGGGGCCGTGGGACCGGCGGGGCTCACCGATATGACGGAGGTGGTCTGAGCCGGGCTGGGCAGCAGAGGCAGCGTCTGGCCGTTGGGGAGGTGCATGACCAGCGGGTACGAGGCCGTCGGAGACCTGCGGAGAGACGGGGGTTCAGTGGACGCGCCTCCACAGAGACACGTCCACGCGGCCGACAGGATGTGAACACATTTACCCCAGCTGTCTGTTGGACGGCGGGGTTTGCGTGATGACGGACGTGGGCGAGGGTAGTGTTGGGTTCAGGGAGTCAAAGCCCATGTGGAGAGGCAGTGAACCTGGACGCACGATGGTAGGGGTGGGGGCAGAGCTGGCCACGGGCTTTGGGGGCATCTCCTGCTGAACAAACACACACACAGGGCTCCATCATAAGTCCTGTGCTCATTCTATCCTGTGTGTATGGGGTAATAGTGATCATTCTATCCTGTGTGTATGGGGTAATAGTGATCATTCTCTCGTGTGTGTATGGGGTAATAGTGATCATTCTATCCTGTGTGTATGGGGTAATAGTGATCATTCTCTCATGTGTGTATGGGGTAATAGTGATCATTCTCTCGTGTGTGTGTGGGGTAATAGTGATCATTCTCTCATGTGTGTGTGGGGTAATAGTGATCATTCTCTCGTGTGTGTGTGGGGTAATAGTGATCATTCTCTCGTGTGTGTGTGGGGTAATAGTGATCATTCTCTCGTGTGTGTATGGGGTAATAGTGATCATTCTCTCGTGTGTGTATGGGGTAATAGTGATCATTCTCTCCTGTGTGTATGGGGTAATAGTGATCATTCTCTCGTGTGTGTATGGGGTAATAGTGATCATTCTCTCGTGTGTGTGTGGGGTAATAGTGATCATTCTCTCGTGTGTGTATGGGGTAATAGTGATCATTCTCTCGTGTGTGTGTGGGGTAATAGTGATCATTCTCTCGTGTGTGTATGGGGTAATAGTGATCATTCTCTCGTGTGTGTATGGGGTAATAGTGATCATTCTCTCGTGTGTGTATGGGGTAATAGTGATCATTCTCTCGTGTGTGTATGGGGTAATAGTGATCATTCTCTCGTGTGTGTATGGGGTAATAGTGATCATTCTCTCGTGTGTGTATGGGGTAATAGTGATCATTCTCTCGTGTGTGTGTGGGGTAATAGTGATCATTCTCTCGTGTGTGTGTGGGGTAATAGTGATCATTCTCTCGTGTGTGTGTGGGGTAATAGTGATCATTCTCTCGTGTGTGTGTGGGGTTAGGCTCACCGGGGGTTCTCTGCTGTCGTCTGACATGCTGGAGGTGGAGTCAGGACTTCCTGGGGGGGAGGAGTCCACCTGCAGAGGACCGTGGACCTCACCCTTGACCTCCGACGGGGTCTGCAGAGGAACAGACTGGGAGAGAGAGGCGTCACCGCGGAGACCGTGTTAATCATGGGCCATCGGCGCAGGAGTGATGATACGAGACTAACGCATATGTCTCGGTGTATTACAATATAAACATTGTGCGGCGATCCGAACGGTCATTGGCGCTGGTGTGACGTCAAGTCAACTCCTTGTGTGTCACGTGTCAGTGGCCACCGAAGGAAAGAACCCCCAGGCTACATTTGACCACAGGCGTACCGTGTTCTTGGTCCTGTGGTCATCGTCCTGTGCTTTGCGGAACTCCTGCTCGAAGGAGTGCGCCAGCTCGTTGAACAGCCCCACCTCCTCGCAGTTCTTCAGGAAGCGAGTGGGCGTCGGGGTCTGGTCTGACAAATCATACCTCGCTTTAACAACACTTGTTTTTTTACATGATGCAACACAAAGCCATTACTTAAACATAACAAAAACCACTATGTATGTATGTATGTATGTATGTATGTATGTATGTGTATGTATATATAATATCTAAATATGTCTATAAGGGTATTATTACAATGCTTACAAGAGCGAGCAGACATACTTGGTAAAAAGGTTAACTCATTACCTGCTATGATGACCGAATCGGTCCTCGCAGGACCGAACTTCAGAGTCATTTCATGTTTGTGTTTGTGGACTGATAAATGGTCCTCATTGGTGAACCTCTGCTGATACAAGGAGAAGGGATTCATTATGACAAACTAAACTATGGCAAAACCACCGGCTAGGTGTTTGGACTAAGGCTCTTATAAGCAATGTGGTTTCTCTGACCTACGTTAATACACATGCAATAGCCTATTAAGAAACACATACAGTATTCAATTATAAAACATATAATGTAATCAAGACACCGTACCTGCCCACATCCAGGGGCAGTGCAAGCGAAAGGTCGATCATCTCCCATCTCACACAGCTACAAGGGAAGAACCACGAGACAAACGCATTATATTCCATGTTGCTAGATTGTGCCAGCAGTAGACCAAAGGAGCAGACAGACGGAGGAAACGGAAGATAGGGCTGACAGGCGGTGCGTGGGACGCGTTCCAACATACTGTATGCACATTGGTGAAAATGTAGGTCCTGTAGGGTTTAAGACAGCAGGAAACCCGGGCGGTAGATGGGGTTAGCATGACATGTAACCCGTTTCAACTTGCACCTGCTCGCTGGCCACACGGACGTGACATCAAACTGAATCAGACGTGTTGCCAACACAATAAACACAAGAGGCGTGTTGGTCTCACGTGTATGCAGAGCCAACACAGCGTTAAGGCCCGTGGTCAGGACGAGATGTTTAACCGAAACCTCGCCATGGAGCCCAGATGGCGAGATAGACATCTCCGGTCGGACATGCCCGACTCACAGGGAAGGACTACAGTAGCCTGGTCAGTGTGAGCTGTGATTCGTATTATCTGCTGTAGCATGTCACACCTTGGGCCTTAGGGTGATCAACATAACCAGTGTGCATGATGATGGTGGATGATGGTGTTGTTGTGTCGGGTTAGCTGACGAGCAGCCTGCTACGGTATACTGATCGCATGTCGTGGCTCACCAAGCCGTAGACAGGCAACACAAGAGCGGAGCGTATGGAGGGAGAAGTGTGGGAATAACCAGGCCGAATGAGGAGTTAGCGAGCTAACGCTAACCTTCGGTTTGCACACAAACATGTCCGCAAGCTGGTTCTAAAGGCTCTTTTCGTCCGCATACATCGGGTCTTTTTTTTCTTTTTTTTACTGTGCTCTGATCCAGTGGAGAACATTGACTGCCGGCTGCTAGATTGGACCCTAAATGATCCGAAAGGAGAGGGAACTTACCCGATTCTTCGCCAGCCACTTGCGGGCCTTCCCCTGACTCAGGACGATGCGCTGCAGGGCCGATGTTGACACTCTCACGCATCATCCGCGAAGCATCGCGATAAGTGCGTGCTGCCGATATCTTACGTAACATATCGCAACGAAAAGACCAGCAACGGCGTCACGCAATAAAATGAGTTATTTCAACGGCTTTCTAAGTCGTTTTTATTATCACAGACCAATTTGTTGAAATGTGATTTATAACTACACTAACTCTTACATAATACGTCAAGGATTTGGGCTTATCCACACATTGTACACTAAATCTAGTATTATATAATTTTACAAATCCTCTCTGGTATTCAACTTACCCGCAGTGGTGTACTACCGACTAACGGATTGCTTTGGCAAATAGATTTATACCGTATTAATAATAGTTGTGAATAAAAACGCATTTAAATAAATAGTAAAACACAATGTAGCAGAACCAAGTTGTTAAAAACAAATCCAGCGATGCATTTCAAATGTGGTCGCACACCATTTTCCATCAGTTCTGATAGAAAAATAAAGATCAAGCTGTTAAAAATAGAATCTTTATTTTCATACACCAGGCTTAATGATACAACATTCACCACGCCAAACATAGCATAACTCCAATTCAGGGTGTTTTTAATCACTGAGCATGATCCACATATTTGGGATGGTGTGACACACACACACACACACACACACACACACACACACACACACACACACACACACACACACACACACACACACACACACACACACACACACACACACACACACACACACACACACACACACACACACACACACACACACACACACACACACACACACACACACACACACACACACACACACACACACACACACACACCTTCTTAACCCAACAACGCTGCAGTGTTCAGTTTGGAAGTAAACATGGTGGTTTGTCTTGTTACATCTTCTTTCAAAGAAATTAGTTAAAAAAGAAAAAAGCACAAATGTTAGCTTCACCCAAGGATCAATGTAGACCAATGAACTTAAATAATCACTTTTAAAAGACATAATACATTCATAAAACCAGCGGAAATGCAACCTAATATGAACCATTACACCCCCACAAGCACAATAATCAACACTAGAGGTGAATAAAAGTTGCTTTATTACCACGTCCAGCCTTACGTCTTGCATCTCAGACACTTGGAAGTCCACCAGCACCACTACAAATAAAATGAGGCAACAAATAACACTGAAATCAAGCCATTTAAGTAAAATGTCAGCAAACCTCTCATTTGTATGACTGAAATGGTTTAATGGAAATACAATCCCGTAAAGACCCAGATTTAAAAGGTTACTGCTATGAGGTTCACACCAACATTAGCTGCCCATGTAGAAGCTTTGACGAGAGAATCGGAAATCAATTGACAATGTAAATAAATGCTGCTACCGCTATTTCACAAACCAGTATACGCAGTCTTTTCAAACATTTAGAGAAAACGCTAAAATTAAACTATTAACATATTGTAAAATGCACACCAAGCCTTAAAGAATCAACTAGAGCAAGTGGCTTAGAATAAAATGATTAAAAACAGTTGGTTAAAAGAAAAACGGTTGCATTATATAGATTTAGATTTAAAAAAAAAAACTTGCTACAACACTCAAAATGAGTCAAAAGTAATTTCCCCTCCAGAATGACTATTTATCTAAGGCTTAGGGTTCAAACAGAACTTAATTTCATATAGTGTCCCTGGTCACAGCCAGGTATCATGCATGTTCAGAAGGGATATTGATTTAGAGTCGGAACAATACTTGTGGCGGCAGGAGCCTTCAGATTCAATTTCTACAGCAGTCCTACGCGCGTGGTAATGCATGGTCATACATCAAAGCGGATTCTCCTTGTGGAGCTCTTGAATGGATTAGCCAACAGATAATTAGAAATCAAAATTGCGTATTACAAAGCGATCCGAGGTCATCGTCCGAGTTGTTCCAGTCAGAGATCCGATATCCTTGGAATAAATATACGGAACATTTCGGCCACAAAATTAATCAAAAACCCTGAAACAAGACTTAAATTGATATTCCCTTTAAAGTGATTGACCAGAAAGGTATTATGGAAAACCAAGTCCCCTCTGATACATTTCTTTTCTCAATAAGCGTATTTATATCATGTTTGAACAAAGACAGAGGAATTTTGGTGAGAAGTGGTTTACAAAGGTGGTGGTGTATGCAAGATTTGAGAGTAATTTGTTAGAAATGTCAAAACCATCGTCAGCAATTAGTGCTCTGTGAGTATTATAGCACCAGCAAATGTGAACGAATGGAACACGACTTCAAAATCCTTTCCTCTTGCTCGCACCTCTCAAATCTTACATAGAGCAGCTTAAAGGGAAATGTGTGTGGCTCAACTGTACAATAACCTATGGCCACAAATGACCCAAAGTGATTCATGAGAATACAAAAAATAAAATAAAATAAAAACACAGCAGTGTATTGTAATAAGAAAAATAAATAAGATACATTTGATTTATAGGAGAAAAACAAAAAAAAATGATTCCCCTTATCCCTGAACTTACAAAACTTGAAGACATGCAAGCCTATGTTCATTTATAGCGCTGGGTATATATAGCGTTCCACACAAGTGGAGCGTAGATAAGATCCTCAAACTCCACTCCAATGAGCCAACAAGAGTGACTTCAAGGTCACCTCTGCTCAATTCCTTCTCGGTTGACAAATACAACGTTCGAGCCCATACCAGCCAACAGAAAGTAATCAAGCGCTTAAGTATATGATTCATAACATCGATTCTAAATCCCTGAAGAAATAAATTGGGTGGTAGACGGCGTCCACTGCTGGCCCGACACCTGCAGCGTGAGGTGGAAAAGGCCCTGATGTTTACAACAGAAGGTAGGACTGACAGAAGTCCAAAAAAGACAGTTTCTCATCAGGGAGTCTAAACTGAAATTGCACCGTTTGGACAGGACTAGAACCAGAACCAGAACAACACTTCTCCAGTGTTGTCCAACAATTAAACTGCTTGCGTTACAAGAGCATTTAGCAAAAGGAGCAAAAACATTTGATGGTTAAAAATCAAAACATGACCTACCTACCAAACTACCCAAACACAAATGTGTACGGACAAAATGATCAATTAACACAGCCATAAAGTAAAGGTTTGTTGTCCCTCGCAATGTTGTACGTTTTACTTTTCAAACGGCTTTCTCAGCTGTACTTTGATTTTAGATTTTGTTTTTGGAACCAAAATCATTTGTCGCTCACATAATTTCTCTTTAAAATTCCCATTATATATATATATATATATATATATATATATATATATATATATATATATATATATATATATATATATATATATATATATATATATATATATATAAACACTTTGCATCTCCGAGGAGATGAGGGCCATTTTGCGTTACTTGAAAACCTCCAACAGGATTCGGTTCCAAAAGGCCTGGTACAGCCTTAAGGCTCATTCTGACCAAATCAGGCAGCTCAACCCTTCATCTGAACGGGGGGGGGGGGGGGGGGGGGGGGGGGGGGGGGGGGGGTCAAAGTTGAAACAGAATCAACCTTTGGAGAAACGCGATCCGACGTCACACCGTGGCGGCCAATCGCGTCCGCAGGCGACCAGGAGGACGCCCGCGGGAAGGAGAGCCTCGTTTGCCACGTAGCGTTAGCATCGTAGCATTCCGCTGTCCACCGAGCAACGGTGGACAGCGGAAGAGAGGCTGACCGCGGCCGTGTGGTCCGCAGCTGTTCGACCCCGCATGAGGGAGAGGTCAAAGTTCACACCATCAAATCACCCCCACATCGCGCAGACGTCTTCGGTAATGGCCTGACTTGGTCTGAACGCGCCCACAGGGTCGTGGTGTTCATCTCTAACAACACACCAATATATATTTCTCTCTTTATACATATAGATACACACCGTCTCTTACTTCCTGGCGGGACAGGTAACAGTACTCTTATTTGGGGGACCTGGGGGGAATGTTCTGCTCCTTGCCGCTGTGCCGCGGGGTCCCCTGGGGGACGAAGCGCCTGCCAGCAGGGGGGGCCCTGGGCCGCTCCCGGCCCTTCACGCCCGCGGCCCCGGGGGGGCCGTTCCCCCCGCGGTACGAGCCCAGGGGCACCCGAGGAGCCCGAGCGTCCCCGGGTTTCTCGGCGCCCCCGCCGACGTGGTGGTCGGACGAGGTCCGGGGGCCCTCCGCCTCGTTGACCCCCAGCTCCCGCAGCGGGTGGCTGGCGTGGGGGGTGGGGGAGGAGCTTGGCGAGGGCGGCCGGGCAGGAAGCGCCTCCTTGGCGGGCCGCTGGCACACCTCGGCGTAGCTCAGCTTCCTGGACTCCTGAAGGGGCCCACATCAGACGACACGTGAGGACAACGCAGACCTGCGGCTACACGCTCTAGACAGGTGTTGTGTAGAACAGGTAGTGGGAGGGGGGGGGGGGGTACGTACCAGTGCTGAGCTCTGTGCGGGGGTGGGGCCCCTGGCAGGGGACACAGGGCGGCAGCAGGGGGTCTCTTTGTCGGGAACAGGTTCTGAAGCCGGCGGGGCCACCAGGACCAGCTCCTTGGGGGCGGCAGGCTCAGCGTTCTCTGGGGTGCTCTTCGGTTTGAGGGGGGTCTTGGTTTGCTGAGAGACACTGAACGGGGACATAAAGCAAAGTCCGTTACGCGCGTGTCCGTCCACCGCGGGTCCGTCCACCGCGGGTCGGGCCGCGGGCGACCTGAGGGGACGCGAGGCCTACCTCGGGACGGGCGGCGCCACTGTGAGGGGGGTGGCGGGGGTTTGTACGGGAGCCACGGGTACCACGGCGGGGGGGATCACACCACCTTTGGGGACTTTAGACGGCCGGCCTTCCCTCTTCTCCTTCTCCTCAGCCTATGGGTGCAGAAAGTGGACGTGATGCAAGCTATGCGGTGCGACCTGACCGCTTTCTGTACGCAGCCAATCGCTGAAGCCCTCCAACGCTCGTCCTGAAGTAGTTACCTTGTCGGCCCCCCTGAGCCCCCGCACCACGTCAGACAGCCGTGTCTCGGGGACCAGCTCCTCTTGGGTGCTGATGACCACGCTCCCCGGCAGGGGGGGGAAGCTGGAGGAGGCCAGGTCAAACTTGGGTGGGGGCACCGTCACCTCGATCAAGGGGGTGGGTCGCTGCAAAGAGGAAGTTGTCCGTCAGTCAACGTAAACGACCAATTAAGGCGACTGAGAAGGATCGAATTAGAGTTGAGATCTATTAAGTTGGAGGGAATATGCGGACCGGAGAACGATCGTCCTCTCGTCTCCGTCTCGTGCCTCTGGAACCGCCTCGCCTGTGAATGGTGAAGAAACACAATGAGACCACCGTTCAGCCCCCAAAGCACCGTTCTTAACCAAACCGTATCCCATTAAGAGCCTTGACGACAGAAAAAGTAGAGAATGTACCATCACGGCGCTGACTTTGCTACAGGGAGCAGAGGTCACCCACCTTCCACGGCCAGCCAGGCCCAGTTCGCCGTGAGGCATGTCTCTCATGTTAAGGCTGGGCATCACAACCGGCTCCTGGGAGGGGCCCCCAGCAGCCCCTGGGGTCTGGGGGCTGCTGGGAGCAGACCCCCCCTCCCTGGAGAGTCCTGGGAGCAGAGAGGGCAAGGCCCCTGGCCTGGGGTGGCTCTTCACCTGGAGGCTGGTCCCAGAAACACAACCACGCTTCAATGTTATAACCTAACACACACGTTTCAATGTGATGTGGTTATAAACCAACACACACACACACACACACGTTTCAATGTGATGCGGTTATAAACCAACACACACACACACACACACACGTTTCAATGTGATGCGGTTATAAACCAACACACACACACACACGTTTCAATGTGATGCGGTTATAAACCAACACACACACACACACACACACACGTTTCAATGTGATGCGGTTATAAACCAACACATACACACACGTTTCAATGTGATGGGGTTATAACCTAACACACACACATTTCAATGTGGTTATAAACCAACACATGACCTATTGGTAACATCCCACTCAAACCATAAGACACTCCTTCCATCATGCAGCTAAACTTGGTGTGGCAGATGTGTTTGCAGAGCTTAAGGTACCGGCTCCTGTTGAAGGCGTGGCTCGCGGGGTTGTTTCCAGAACCTTTGTACGGGGCGGAACTGTTGTAGCTGTTCACAAATCCACTGTTGGGGAACGGCGCCTGCACAGAGGAACCGCACTTAAGACGTTCTGGACGGTTTCTCTTCAGAGGTCATCACGGGGTTACGACCCCGTCGCCACAGTGACGTTACATCAACACGCCCGGTACGACGGCCAAACCGGCGGCCTCGAACCGCAGCTTACCAGTGGCGTCTCAAAGTAGGGCGTGGCCGACTGGTTCCAGGGGGGCGTGACCAGCGGGTAGACGGGGTACTGCTGCCGGGCGCTGTACACGGGCTCCATGTACAGGGGCGGGCTGAAGGCCGGCTGGGCCGTGGCGTGCTGGCCGTACACGCTGGCGTCCACGCCGCGGTAGCCGTTGCTGGCGAAGAACATGCTGATGGCTTTAATGCGAGCCTGGCGGGGGGGGGGGAACAAGATAACGTGTTCAAATAAAGGAACCCCTTTGTGACGGTGCGACACAGGCTACAACGATGACCTTCAGATCCCCTCAGACCTCATGATCCGAGTCATCAGGCCATAGAACACCGTGCTGACGAGAGAGGGGGGGTAGGAGAGGAGGGAGCGGTGAAGATGAGGATGTAGACGGAGGAGTGAAGAAGGGGTGGAGCAGGACAGAGGGGACGAGTAAGAGAAGGGACAGAACCTCTCCAGCCAGCCACAGTGAGCCTGGGTCCTTCCAAGCGCGATACTGATCATCACCGGGGGTCTTTCAGGACCACCACTCACAAGCTGACCGTTTAACGCAATCAGACGCATTAAGACGATCAAGAGAGCTTGGCTCAAGGGCAGAGCGGGTCAAATTCACAGCGCTAGTGGCATCGAGTCACATGAGCCAACCCCATCCAGGGTCAGAGATTCATGATGATAAGTGTTATCAGGCTGTCTGGAGACATGGCCGCTACAGGTTTCAACCAGCAGCAGATGTTTACACAAGGGCATTAGCACAAGGGCATTCCTCTGTGGTTACAGCTAATCAGCTGACCATTTCACACACAATGTGGACACAATCTGCCTGAAATTCGGTTAAGAAATTAGAACACCAAATTAATTACTGAAAATAAGATTTTGTCCCAATATTAGTGAACTTACCATAATCGGTTTTCCCTGGAACATTTTCACTTCTTCCCTGAGGTATTTGTAAGCCTAGGGGGAGAAAACGGAGACGTTCAGTAGAAATAAGTGGTAGCAAGGCACATTTTAAAATGCTGCAATAATGAAACACGTCCAATACCTGCTGGGCGTCTGTGTCCGATTGGAATGTGATGTACCAGTTGCTGTTGTGTGCAAATTCAACACTGATGACTTTTGGACAGCTGTCACTCTTAAACAGAGCCTCCACCTCCTGAAGGAACACAACAGTTCCAATGGTTGTCAATAATGCAGACTAAGCACTAATATTACTGCCTTAACTGGTTGTGACCAAAGGTTTTATACAAAGCAGGTAATCAGTCAAAATACAGGCACAACAGGTTATAAGATTAATGGCGGTTACCGCCAGCCTGATCTGGCACAAGAGAGTAGCCAACCAGCAGGCTGCACCGCGCCCAGTCACACATCTGGCGCAAGAGAGTAGCCAACCAGCAGGCTGCACCGCGCCAGTCATACTCTGATGGAAAACAACGGTGACAGAGGGAAACACTTCCTGGGCGTCGAGCTGCACTACAAAACGGAACCACTTCTGTTGCACGCACACACACACACACACACACACACACACACACACACACACACACACACACACACACACACACACACACACACACACACACACACACACACACACACACACACACACACACACACACACACACACACACACACACACACACCTCCACCGGTGTCGTCTCCGGCACTTCCCGCAGGATAATGATACAGCGCTTGTGATTGGGCCGAACCTTCTCTCCGGTCTCATCCACTTCCACCATTGGAGAGGCTATGGTGGAGAGGAAGAAGACAAACATTAGAACAGGAGGTGTACTGCGTTTCCTGGTCTAGACGCCAAACAGACAAGACTGCTGGTGGCTACATACAGAATTCATTTAAATGGCTATCTCAATACAATTACACTCAAATATACATTTATATTTAAAAGTTTCTCGTTTCCAAGAGTAAACTGTGTTTCGGTTTTGTCGATAGTGGAAAAATGATACTCGATAGACCATTTCATTGTCATCCTTAATACATTCCCAAAAGTAAATGTCACCAGTCATCCTCAGCCCACGTGCTGTGTTCTTTCGTGCACACCATACCTTTCAGAACCTCCAGAATGAGCTCAGAGTCTGTGGTGAGCACCTTGATGTCCTCCATGCAGGCCAGGCTCCAGATGGGAACAGACTGGTCGCTGTCCATCTGGGACATCAGGTACAGGTCCTTACAGAGGTTCTCTCTACACAGGGAAGGGGTTTGGAGGATGGAGGTTTGTTAATTGGCAAGTGCATGCATTCTTCCCCATTGACAAAAAGAGACGGCATTCATTCACAAACAGAACAGGCAGCCATTGAATATCTATCCATGTCACTAGCCTAAGCATCCAGCTAAAATTAAAGTATGGTATTGGGTGTGACGACCGCATCCTATAAGAGTAACGATGGCCCGTCAAGTCTTCAGATCCCCTCAGATCTCATGATCATTAACCCATTGGACACTGTACTGACGAGAGAGGGTGGGGGGGATCTAGGAGAGGTGAAGGTGAGGATACAGGAGTGAAGAAGAGGTGGAGCAGGACAGAAAGAGGAGTAAGAGATGGGACAGAACCTCTCCAGCCAGCCACAGTGAGCCTGGGTCCTTCCAAGTTACTGATCATCACTGGAGGTGAGGTCCGGTTCACAAGCAACCGTTTAAAAAGGTCTTCTTAAGCCCCTTTGAGAAGTGGTAGTGTGGTATGGCATTACAATTTTAACTCTTTGGTACGCCACACAATTCTAAGACATAACACCACAGGGAAGTTTCAAACTCCAACATGATGGGGTTTGACTCTGGGACCCAACGATCAGCCCAGGGCAGCGGTGTTTAAGCCCTCACCTGGAGAAGCAGAACTCCAGCCGTTTCTTCAGAGACTCTCTGAGGTTCTCCTCGGACAAGGGCTCTTCCGGGGCCAGCTCCCCATCGGCCGGGCTGCCCGCTGGGGGGTCGAACAGGGGGTACCCAAAGTCCAGCTGCTCTACCCCGTTGGTGAGGCCCTCCCCAGCGCGCACTGGTATGCCATCAGAGGTGTCGGAGTACTCCGTGCTGTAGCCCTTGTCCTCAGAGAACGCCACCTCCGAGTAACCTGGAAAACAGAGTTCAAAGGGTCCCAGGTTAGAGGTCGGCACAATCCTGCAACCCGCTTCCTACTTCCTTGTTTTGGTGCTGCCCATCATAAAAAAAAAAAACATTGGCCACATATTTCGACATCGTATCTGAAAAAGTCTGAACGCGAATGCTGTTTGGCACCTTGCCCTCTCTACCAAACTAGTTTGCGTAAGATGTAGGGCCCCTTTCTTACGTTTGTTAAGAGCATTCATGCCCCACACATCCAGACTGAAGCTTACGCTATCGTTTACCTGGGGGTTATGATTAATCTAAATTTGCGTTACTGACTGATGTTTTTAGTTTATTTTGTGGTCACCCATAAACCTTATGGGTTACCCTTGTATTTGTTCATTATGTTTTGTCATATTGTTGTATATTATTCAATTGTTAACTACAGTGCCATCAAAAAGGTGGATGGCACTGTAGTTAATTGAATATTGGAGTATTTCTAAATATTTTGTTTGTTTTATATGCATCTGCGTATTTTGCCTTTCAGAGAACCTGTCATTTTCATTGTAAAACCCAATTAGCAAATCTTATAACGGTTCACATGTTGCCATGGTTAAACTGACCTGTAACACAACGGTTACTTACTCTCCTGGGGAGGGGGGAGGTCTGGGACCTTACCGTCAGGCCCCTCTCCTGGGGAGGAGGGGAGGTCTGGGACCTTACCGTCAGGCCCCTCTCCTGGGGAGGAGGGGGAGGTCTGGGACCTTACCGTCAGGCCCCTCTCCTGGGGAGGAGGGGGAGGTCTGGGACCTTACCGTCAGGCCCCTCTCCTGGGGAGGAGGGGGAGGTCTGGGACCTTACCGTCAGGCCCCTCTCCTGGGGAGGAGGGGGAGGTCTGGGACCTTACCGTCAGGCCCCTCTCCTGGGGAGGGGGGGGAGGTCTGCAGCCAGACAGGGTCCTCATGGGCCTCCGGGAGGCCGTTCGGGGGGGCGGGGATCTCCTGCCACACTTTGGCGTTGGGGTTCAGTCCTACTCCCTTTGTGGTGACCTGGAACAACAGGTCACAGGTCACTGCGGTGAGCGTGATGAGGAACACAAGCTGTAGCAGGGCGTGGCGTTTTTTATGCTAACCTCGCGTGCAAATAAACAAAAACCACAACTAATCGCAAGTTATTTAAAATGAATTCACTAATGTGACTTTTGTAGTATTAAGTAGTGACTTAACAAACGGTGTTTAAAGGGTCAGTAACAGTAGGTTTGAACGCTGCAGGTCGCAGACAATCTAACTTTACTCTAATGCCTAAAGGCTATGACACCATATGGTAGAAACGCCATGGCACTTGCCAGTGGCGCTTAGAGATGACGCCTCAAACAAAGTCACACGTACTCGCATGACGTCTGCAAACTGGGCGTGGCGACAACCCGTAGTTGTCACATGCTCAGCACAAATCAAACCAAACAATTACATTAAATATCCCATTATCCGCAGCCTTTTCGTTGAGGCAAGATGACGTCGACGCCATCTCGGCTTGTACTGGTCTGCTCAACGTCACTCAAGTTGGCCCTTTTACGGAGCCCGGGGTGACGCGCAGCGGGAAGGAGCACATGGCGAACAGCATGTCGAGTTGGACACCCTTCCTTACTCGGAGAACACGACATATATACAGCGCCGTGACAAGTGGCCAACAAGCACAACATAACCGTCTGATAGACCCCGGCCCCATTTCCATGGCGTTAGGTATCGGTGACGTTATTTAACTCGTGCAGCCTTTGACCCGGACAACGTGTGCTAAAAATGGGCGCTGATGCCCTTCCAGAACCAGCGCGTCTTACTTCGATGTTGCGTAAGCAACCAGAACTCTCCACAGCCAGACGGCCCGTCTCCGGGCAGCCTCGGTCCAATTAGCACCGAGCCCAAATACAACCAACATTATTACGTTTTGGTCAATTTGACCAAAATTAGGACATAGCCTACGGGACTGCAAGCGTTCACATTTAAAGCGAACGACAATTGAATTACATGTTTATCCGTCAACTAGACCGGTTGTGTTCCGGAAGTGAAATGTAAGTCCGCGTCTGCAGTGACAGAGCGGTAGAAACACGTCGGTAGCCCCGAATAGCTCTCTAGTTGTACACGAGTCAAGCTGCATCAGCGAGGGGAAGACTTAACACGTCTAAATGTATAAGCCTGTGCGTCGAACAGGTAAACACTGCCCACACTTGGACGTCTGCAGTTGTAACACCGACCACCGGCCCGGTGTCGGATCCCCGCCGCTAGCCGCAGCACGAGGAGGACGCGCAGGAGCACTCAGTCAAACAGGTTGTCGCAAGTTAGCCAAGTAGCTAGCGCGGTGCTAGCAAGGGTACGCGCCGCAAGGCCCCAGAACTCACCATGCCGCTGTGCTCCGTGGTTCCTACTGCTGTCCTCCTCGGTTCCCGGTCGCAAAGTTCCGTATTTCCTTAGTGATGTGCTGGCTACAAACGGTTGAAAGTCATGTGGACACTTGCTACCACCGCAGCACTCCCGACGCCGCACTACTCCAAGTCCGCCGGGTTCGGCTAAAGAAAGTGTTCACCTTCCTGTAACAGCGAGAGTCCTGAAGTCACGAGTCTAACGAGCTAATCTGGGGTTAAATTACGCCTTGGTCGTTTCAGCGTTCGCGCTCTATTTCTGATCCCCCACCCCCCAAAAAAATAGAGTTGTTGCTTCCGTACTAAAAGAAAATCCTAAACCTCGTGTTTCAGTAGCGTCAGCCAAGGGTACAAAGCTTTAAATTGGCGGCGCTGCACGGCGACTCTGACAGCTTCGCCCTTGCAGCCTCCCCAGCAGATAGGCTACTGCCGCCGAGGCCCCGCCCACCACGCCCCTGCCCTGGCCCCGCCCACCACGCCCCTGCCCTGGCAACAGCGCGCGCTGCGCAGCATGGATTCATATGGATTTTAGGAAGATATGGATGCAAAACATTTATCTAGTGGGATATAAATGGATTGCATTTATATCCATGGTTAAATCGGAATTATTACGTGGTTAAAATTGTGTTTGGCAACTTGTTGGCCTGCTTTTCATTCATGCAAAAGGATTCCAGTTAAGCGAAATGTAGTTCATTTGATCAGTTTATTTCAAATAACTTGCCCAGGATAAAGATTTGGATCAATATAAGTTCAATAAGTACACTTAAATTCAATTCTGAACTAACCGTCATACGATGCGATTCTTTATTTGAACTTCAACGCCAATGTTGGATAAACTGAGTAAAACGTGTCCCTGTCTCTACGGAAATAAAAACATTTTATTTATTCTTGTGAACTTTCTAATTATTCTCCAGGCAGATATTCACATTAGTCCATTAACTCAACAGGTGGTTAAGCCTTCGCAGGCACCACTGCTTGTGACGCCTGCTGGGTTTGCTGTAGTTGTTGGATCTTGATGTTCATTACCTCGATCACAGCTGGAAAGAGAAGCAGAGTACAGCGTTGCATTAGGTGTGTCAGTGTGGCTGCCGGTTTAAACAAATAGAGGGGTCACCTTTTGTGTTTTTCTGGACCTGCTTTAGGGAATGGGGAGTTCTGGACATCCTGTAAGAACAACTTTGGCACCAGTTTCTGTAATGTGCACTTTTGAGGTCCTATTTCCTTCTTTTTTGGACAAATAGGATTTCTAAGTTTGGCCTACGACATGTGATTGGTTAATCATTTAAAACGTGTAACGCAAAGAGGTTACATTTGTATTTATTTATTTATTTTTGTCTTTAAAATAACGGTGACTGTGAAGCATCTGGTTTGACATGAAAGTGAAGTAATTTGAAAATCACCAAGGTACAGAAGATGACAATGGAATAAACTAAATAATAATTCCCACACTATGCTGAACGCATAAATCCCTACCTTGCTTCATGCCGTGCTTTTCCTGTAACGCCGGTTGGATCTTCTCGATCTGCTTTGTGAGGAAGTCTATTTTGCGTTTGAAGAACGCTTTAGAGTCCGCAACATTCTGAAAGTGTAAATCACAAAATGGTTTTACATGAGCCGTACATCCACACCCTCCTAAACGTGGACGCACATAAATGGGGAACACATCTCTAAAAAAAAAGATTTACCTTCTCCACGTAGTAACCTGTCCCCACATCGACCAGAACGTGCTCTATGTCATTCAGTGTTCCAGGGACGTACATCTGAGAGGAGCACCTGTTAAGGACAACTGTATTCCCCGAGACGGACCCATGAATACAGCCACCAAGTTTAAACTAGTCTTATCAAATGTAAACCGATTACACTTGCTCCATAAGCGACACTTTTTTTGCCTCAAGTAAATCCGACCATCGTTGACCAGAGTGTGCATGCGTCCTGCCTTGCAATAGTACGACTTGCGTCGTCAAGGCATTGGACTGGTCAAGACCTCGATCATCACCACAAAAGGATACTGAGCTGGTCAAAGGAACAAGCAGTTCTTTTCCTGTGATTATATGGAGTAGAGGAAAAAGAATGGTTCAATAACTTGACATGACTGCAATAATAACAGTGTTTAGCAAGAGATTGGCTGTAACAAGGGTTTTGTATGCATGCGCATACAACACATGTCATTTAGGTTTCCACGTAATACAATGACAGCGGTGCTATAAAGTAGAATAAACTAATAAATTGCAGGCATATCTCTAGGAAAAACCATGTGATGTTATTTACACAGAATATTGTATATTACAAGCACAGTTGTGTAATTAGCTCACCTTCATTGGTTTTGTTCAGGACGTTCAAACTATCTTTGGCTTCAACATACTTTGTCTGAACCACTTTGAGCTGACCTATTGATGATGTCAAGAACTCCACCTCCTGGAAGACAAGATGAACCACGTTCAGCGAGAATGAAGGAAAAGCTTGCATTGATGGAAAATCTACGGAAATGCGTGCAATTGAAAGCTGTGGACGAGACCCATCTACAAATATTAAAACAAGCAACAGAAAGACGATAGCCCTATTATCATATACGTTAGATTCATATCTGTCATGGGAATGAAGAAACACACAAGACGGGCGTGACTAGTCTTCAGCATTTCTTCAACAAATACCCCCAACTACACAAACATAGCACCATTGATGTTTTGGCACGGATAGATAATTAGAAGACACAGAGTATATGCTGTAAATAAAATCCAGTTACTTGATCAAATTGAGTTTTTAGTCCTTCTAATTGTTGAAGAGAGAGCTCAGTCAGATTGACCGCCATGTTGGAAGCGTGAGGAGGACGCAAGCGAAGCGACAGAACGAGAGCATTTCCAGGTTAAGCCGAGCAGTGTGGTGTAGCCGGACGCTGTGAAAGCAGCGCCCCCTTCTGGTAGACAAAATATAAGTCTGTTCGGTTTCAAAAAACAAGCAATGCATTCAACATGCGTGTAATTTCTGCTTTAGCTTCATTATTATGCACTAAAAATAACAATTACTTGTTAACGGTATGGCAAGCCTTTTTAACATTTAATCAATAGCGGTAATAGCAATTGTAGATATCAACAATTCCCTTTTGACTGGTTATAATTCCAAGCCAACATATCCATAATGTCATTTTGACAAGTTGCAATTCTAAAGAATGATATCAACAATTAAATTCTTACTAGTGGAAATGTTAATTGTAGATATCTACAACTGTTGTTACATTACAGATATCATTAATTGAATTCTAGATATCTGAAATTCAATTCTGACTAGTTATAATTTCATTATTGATATGTCGGCTTGGACTTGTATCTAGTAAGAATGTAATTTCAGATATCTAGAGTTGCATTACAACTGTAACTAGTGAAAACTATATTCGTACTAGTAACAATTATATTTGAGATATCTACAATTCCTTTTATAACTAGTCAGAATTAAATTTTAGATATCAAAAAAAAGAATTTCGACTAGTCAAAATGTAACTGTAGATATCAATGACGTACATACATATCCAAAACTAATATGGTAATTAAACGTCGACCAATGGCTTTGCGGTATTTTAATAATATGACGCCCACATATCCGAAATGGTTTGTTGATATGTCGGACATATCGGAAATGCAATTGTTGATATCTGAAATGGGTAATTACATTTCCACTAGTTACAATCCTTTTTCAACATGTGGAAATTCAATTGTAGATCTGTAATCGTTATTGTTACTAGTGAAACAGGAATTACTCATATCTCTAACTAAATTAAAGATATCTGTAAATCAGTTTCGACTAGTCGAAATGTAATTTTTACACGTTAAAATATATTTGTAACAAATTGTTTTACAGATATCTTAAATTACCATTTGAACTAGTCAAACGACATGTAATTTCCACTGGTGAAAACTAATTCACTACTAATCAGCCCAACTGATTAAATGTTAAACTGGCTTACCATACATGAACTGATGTTCAGTCAAGATATCTTTTCCATGCAAGATAACACCAAGTCATTGATTTCCTGTATTCTCTTTCAAATTCTCTTTAGATGAGCATCATCACAACTAATTAAATCTGAGATAGTGTTTTAATGAAAGCAAAAAGCATTTATTTAAAATTTCCACGTTTTTATTTTACAACACACATGCATTAAAACTTTTGAACTACCTGCAATTCATAAAAGAAAAAGTACTCATTACATAAATACATTGCCATAAATTAGCATTGAAATTGAAAAGTAGACTTTTTAAAATACTTAAAAATCTTGAAAATCGGTTTAAGATTACATGAGCAACCCTTTTTTATATAAAAAATATAAACTGGATCAGAGCGGCCATTTTAGATGTATCGGCAGCCCGTACACCACCCTAATACTGCATCAGGCTGTCATTAAAGATGTATCGGCAGCCCGTACACCACCCTAATACTCCATCAGGCTGTCATTAAAGATGTATCGGTAGCCCGTACACCACCCTAATACTCCATCAGGCTGTCATTAAAGAAGTATCGGTAGCCCGTACACCACCCTAATACTCCATCAGAGCGGTCATTTCAGATGTATTGGCAGCCCGTACACCACCCTAATACTCCATCAGGCTGTCATTAAAGATGTATCGGTAGCCCGTACACCACCCTAATACTCCATCAGAGCGGTCATTTCAGATGTATTGGCAGCCCGTACACCACTGGGGCAGCTCCGATCAGGTGTCTGAGGTGCGTGGCCTGGCGTGCGGGACCCATGTAGTCCAGGAGGGGAGCCCCAGACCCGGCAGACAGCCAGGACTCTAGTAGGGCTGTGGTGAAGCGGTCGATGTCCCGGTCTGTGACATCCCACAGAGTCCCCAACACCAGGGGGCTGCAGGAAGGCAGGGGGCCATGAGGAACACACCGCAGACAAATCAACAGGAATCACCAGGATTAAGGTCACAATCATGCAGCCATCATCATGTTAATAGGCAGTATGCTTCATTCATTAGGCCTAGTGAAGCCTGTGTGTCGGTCCTAGTGAAGCCTGTGTGTCTGTGTGTCTGTCCTAGTGAAGCCTGTGTGTCGGTCCTAGTGAAGCCTGTGTGTCGGTCCTAGTGAAGCCTGTGGATCAGTCCTAGTGAAGCCTGTGGATCAGTCCTAGTGAAGCCTGTGGATCAGTCCTAGTGAAGCCTGTGTGTCGGTCCTAGTGAAGCCTGTGGATCAGTCCTAGTGAAGCCTGTGTGTCGGTCCTAGTGAAGCCTGTGTGTCGGTCCTAGTGAAGCCTGTGTGTCGGTCCTAGTGAAGCCTGTGTGTCGGTCCTAGTGAAGCCTGTGTATCAGTCCTAGTGAAGCCTGTGGATCAGTCCTAGTGAAGCCTGTGTGTCGGTCCTAGTGAAGCCTGTGTGTCGGTCCTAGTGAAGCCTGTGTGTCGGTCCTAGTGAAGCCTGTGTGTCGGTCCTAGTGAAGCCTGTGTGTCGGTCCTAGTGAAGCCTGTGTGTCGGTCCTAGTGAAGCCTGTGTGTCGGTCCTAGTGAAGCCTGTGTGTCGGTCCTAGTGAAGCCTGTGTGTCGGTCCTAGTGAAGCCTGTGAGGGCGGGAGGTCGGTTGGGTTACCAGCCGGCCGTGAGGTAGTTGAGGACGATGCCCGTTCCCTCCAGGTCGCCGCGCACGGCCAGAGCGGCGCTGCTGCACCCGAACAGCAGCGCCGCCGCCCGCATGTCCTGCTTCAGGAGGGCCCGTCCGTCCAGGTAGCGCGCCCCGGCGCCGTGCCCCACGAAGCTGCAGTCGCACGGAGGGAGAGAGGGAACATCCCACACAAAACCATCAAGCCATCGAACCGCTGCTGACCCTATGCGGTGGTCAGCCGAGCCAAGCAAACGTGCTTTAGAGAACGAGGAAATGGTGGAAAATGCACTTCAAATATCCACTTGTGCGTCGGGTGGTGAAATGATGGTTGAATGCGCGTCACAAAACTCACATGTAGAGATCTTTGGTAGCCACGGCTTCCTGCAGCTGGGCGGAGTCGGGGACAGCTCCACACACACCCTGCCAATCCCGCTGACTGAGACATAAGCCACGGACGGTCAGAGAACACGGACGGAGGAGTCCCATTTCCACGAGGAAATGGAAACGTAAAAGCACAGCCACGTCAAAAGTCAATTCAACCATGATGTCATCTCCAGTCTCACCTGCTGAACAAGTCTGTGAAGCGGTTCTGTGTGTCGCTCAGATTGGCGTCGGGGTTCAGTACATAGAACACCTGCTTGGGGTCCACCCCTTGTTCCAGGATGCACCGAGGGTCCCACTGTGGGAGGAGAGCAGCGCTGCATGACCAGGATCTGGAACGTTCCCAGCCAAAGGGCACTGTGGGACGTTTCAGTCACGGCTTACCTCTCTCTGAAGGCAGTGCCCCAGCAGGGAGTGTAGCGATGGCAGCCGTGTCACGGAACAAGGCCTCAAGCAGAGCATGCACTCCCATGGTAGCTTCTGGAGATGCTGAATGAGTGAGGAGATGGAAGTCATCATCACATTCATCTCCCCCTCCGTAGAGATCCTAATTTGATGAGCCCTTTGCTATCCAAAGGCCGGACCATCCACCCTGGCCTGGTTTCGCGTAGCCGTGGGAGACGGCCAGAGGGGAAGGAGCTTACCTTGTCCAGGATGAGGACCACGTGGCCCTTCGGCTCCGCTCGGCCTGCCAGGCGAGACGCGGCCTCCTGGAGAACGTTGTCACACTGGCCGTCCCAGTCTGAGGACAGTCCCCTGGCAGAAGTGCTGCAGGTCTTCTGGACCCAGCAGAGGAGCCGCAGACAGCACCACCTGGAAGCCACATGGGGGACGGCCAATCCATTCGTTTGTTGGAGTCTTTCCATTTAGTTTGGGGATTTACTCCCAAGTCTGTTGTAAAGGGTTCAGCCTTTCCAGAAACCCAATAAGACATTTCTAGCCTTTGACTAAACTCTTCTCTATCAATATCGTTTTCCATCTCTAACAGGCTCAACTTGGATAACATCTTTCTTGTACTAAAGGAATCGGCTATTAAATAAGTAATATGATCATCATTCATTCATTACTTCCCCTCCCGTTAGTGGGTAGAATGTGGAGGCCTTTGAACAAACCAGTACAACAGACGCATGCAGAATACCTTCAGCATGTCCTCACTGGCCGCCAGTCCTTTGGCCGACATCACAGTGTGCAGCCGCTGGGATTGGACGGACAGCTCGGGGTCAGAGGTCAGCGGGAGCAGCAAGCTCTTCCAGCAGCTCAGCAACGCCTCCATGTTCTCCAACATCCGCTGCCAAGAAAAACAACAAGGCATAAACACTCACACGCGGTTCCTCTGACGGCCTGTAGGTGGTTCCCAGTGGTTGGACGCAAAGACACCAGTCACCATTCTGTCTTCTTACTTCTCACCATCTTCAGTGAAAAAATGCGACGTTATTCTCGTAATACAAAGCAAATACTTTCGGTTAGGATCCCAGTGGCTACTTCATCTCCACATTATGTAATTTGACAGGTCCTGTTCGTGATTTCATTTCATTAAAACGTTCATAAGGATTTAATATGAATGAGTTTCATCAATGAGATTAAAACCCTTCACCGTGCCAGATATGGATCGCTCCTCTGCGGTTTTGCACACGCGATCACTTCATATCTTGGGTTGTGTGTTAACCAATCAGAGACGTCCTGGCCGCTACCGCCATGCTATCTACAGTCCAAGAGCCAACACCATGATTCCCTGTGTGTGTGTGTGTGTGTGTGTGTGTGTGTGTGTGTGTGTGTGTGTGTGTGTGTGTGTGTGTGTGTGTGTGTGTGTGTGTGTGTGTGTGTGTGTGTGTGTGTGTGTGTGTGTGTGTGTGTGTGTGTGTGTGTGTGTGTGTGTGTGTGTGTGTGTGTGTGTGTGTGTGTCCCTCCGGCCCCGCCCTGCCCACCTGGAGGCGTGTGTCGAGGCCCCTGCGGCCCTCCCACCACTTGGCCTTCTCCGAGACCGAGCTGACCACCTTCTGCTCCGCCTGGATGCGGTCCATCTCCTGGACCAGCCCGCTGACGCACTGCTTCACGGGGAGGAGACACCGTGTCACCATGGCGATTCATCATGGGAACGTTTCATAACGAACCCTCCAGTACCAGCCTGACCTCCTGTAAGAAGGTCTTCTATATTTCTTAAACACTGTCCTGCATTCCTGCTGCAACGCCCACAATTCCTGTCTCAGATGAACACTGATGAACAAATAAATAAATCCCCTAAGTATTTTCCTAACACATCGAGCGTTTGACTCAAACCAACGCCACGTTTGCATCTTCCTCCCGCGGGCGGTCGCCGGGTCACGTTACCACGGCTACGCTCCTGAGGGCATGCTCACCTTCCGGCCGCAGGAGGGGATGTGGACCGTGACGGGATCGCGGCCCCTCTCCAGGCGGGACAGCAGCAGGCTCTCCCCCATCGCCCCGGGCTGCACCCCCACCACCGACAGCACACACACCGTCAGCCCTGCCCGGGGCGGAGCGGCAGAGGGTTCAGGGTGTTTCAAAAGATTAGCACGCCGAGGGAGCATACACGCGTGAAGAACGGACACGCTGTGGTCATGAGTGAGACTGGATTAACGAAGAAACGGCGTTTCCATTCACCTAGGGGGAGGCGTTCCACTTGCTGCAGGAAGTCCTGGCACTGCTGCTGTGGGAAGGTCTCAGGACAAGCAGCCGGGAAGCCGAAGAGCTGCTCCAGCTGCTCTAGTCTGCCCTCTAGAGGCGGCTCCGGACACTCCTCCAGGCGCAGAGACGCCAGTCTGTCCGTCAGCTCGTTGGAACCCTTCTTCAGTTTCCTTATTCGAGTGGCACAGCAATGCGGCCAATGAGACAACGGCGTCATTAGAACCAGCCCAACATACCGGCGCTACATGGCGACCCTGAATGAAACGGGGGTCACCGCGTACGCTTACTTGAGGCGGCCGGCGAGGTGCCGCAGCGTGTGATGGCGGTGGGTGACGCCCAGGGAGTGTGTGTGGAGCATGGCTGCGGCGGGGGCGTCCCGCTGGCCCAGACTCAGGGCCAGCAGAGCACACAGGGTGGGGTACAGGCCTGGGGAGGGGAAGTGCTGCTGGGTCAGCCAGGCGGAGCGCAGCAGAGACTGGATGCTCTCCAAGGAGAGGCCGTCTGTAATTTAACGTGGAGGGGACACGGGCAGAAGGAGGAAAACCCACTTATGTAAAACCTTTAGGGATGCATTTCCCCTCGTTTTCATCTCGACCCATTTAAAAAAACGTTTTGGCTGACCCAATGCATGTTGGACATTTTACATCTGGTCAGGTAATAATAACTCATATGATATCGGACAACACTTGGGAGTGATGGGAGGATGTTCACCTGGCAGAGCATCTGAAGGGGCCAGGTGGTCTGGTAGACCTCCCATCAGATGACCTGGTCTGCTGAGCAGCGTGGAGCGATCGTCTCTCTCCGGGTCCCCACACCGGTCCCTCCGCAGAACCTCAAGGTCTGCGTCTGCGCAGCGCAAACAGAATATGCTTTGAATGAAGGACAACCACGCAATGGCAAACAATGTCACGAGCATAAATGAGATCTAAATGTTCTACATGTGGAGTACGACAGGTCAACAGGTCTCTGAAGAGGCCCTGTCTCTGAACCTCAACAGGTCTCTGAAGAGGCCCTGTCTCTGAACCTCAACAGGTCTCTGAAGAGGCCATGTCTCTGAACCTCAACAGCTCTCTGAAGAGGCCCTGTCTCTGAACCTCAACAGGTCTCTGAAGAGGCCCTGTCTCTGAACCTCAACAGGTCTCTGAAGAGGCCCTGTCTCTGAACCTCAACAGGTCTCTGAAGAGGCCCTGTCTCTGAACCTCAACAGGTCTCTGAAGAGGCCATGTCTCTGAACCTCAACAGGTCTCTGAAGAGGCCCTGTCTCTGAACCTCAACAGGTCTCTGAAGAGGCCATGTCTCTGAACCTCAACAGGTCTCTGAAGAGGCCCTGTCTCTGAACCTCAACAGGTCTCTGAAGAGGCCCTGTCTCTGAACCTCAACAGGTCTCTGAAGAGGCAGAACAGCAAACCTTCGGGTATCAAAAAGACATGAAGCGTGTGGATTCCCTACTTGCTGCTACGTTGTCCTCGGCGTCAGACGCACGGAGTCGCTCGATGCTGAGGTCCAGAACGGCTCCGTCCATCTCCTCCTCGATGGTTCTCATCTTCTCAGGCTCCTCTCCGGGCGCGGCCTCAGCCCCCCTGGTCAGCGGCCTCCTGCCTCTTCTGGGCGGGGCCGCGGCCTCGTCCTCAGAGGAGGCCGACCGAGGCTGTGCGGTGGACTTCTTCCTGCCGGGCCTCTTGACCGGGGCCTCCTGCAGGGGTGTCTCAGGGGCCGCTCTAGAGCTCCGCCCTGCAGCCCTGCTGGCCGCCGAGGTGGTGCGCTTTTTGGGCACCGCCGCCTTCACCTTCTGCTCCGCCTCTGCGTCGCTCTCGTCGCTGAACTCCACCTGTGAACAAAGACGGTGTTCAGACGAAGCGGCCGAAGGGAACGTGGACAGGGTCGAGGCGAGGACCGATACTGCAGCAATGGCTTACCTTGAAACGCGGTTTCTTTGTGCGTTTGGGCGCGCCGGGCACAGGCTGCGGCTTGTCTTGAACCGGAGACAGTTCCTCGAACACCTGGAACTGCGTTCGAGAAGTGGCTCTGGCTGGGGCCCTGGGGACCCTGGCACGGGTCTTGTGGACAGGAGTACAGACCACGGTGGGGACCTCCGTGTCAAAGTCAAAAGAGCGGAGCTCCTTCCCCGGTGGTTTGGTTTTCGACGGTTTGACCATAACTGGAGTTCTGGGCACCGGACACTTGGGTCTGGAAGAGGAGCTGGTCACCTTAACATTAGGAAACAGAGCTTTGGTCTTCCTTGGGTCTTTCATCTTGGTAGGAAGTGCGGAGTCTTTAAGGGTAATGGCGGGGTCCTTAGGCTTCTTAAGACAGTCTGGAGGCGGGGTTGATGGTCTCACTGCAGACTTTTTGATCTCTTTGGGCGGATTCCAGGTCCACGCGTTGGAGAAGAGCTCCTCTGGGCTGCGGTTCCTCTTCCCAGCCAGGGCGAGTAAGGACGCCATGGCTTTGGTCGCCAGCAGTCCTGCCCTCGCTGGCCTCAGCACGGGGGAGGGCTTCACAGAAACAAACGCAAGGCCGGCTTCCATGACGTCCCACACACCCTGGACCGGGTCCAGCCTGGGGCCGAGGCCGGCCAGGGCCATGCTGAGGTAGGTGCGACCGACAACATCTAGCATCAACCCGGGCTCCGCGGGGCCCTTGGCAGGGGCCGCTGAGGGGAACAACTCGGCCAGCTTGGTGGAGAGTTTGTCCGTGACGCTCTTGCAGCGGGACAGCGTGGTCTGGTGCAGTATCCTGCTGACGCGGCCGTCGCTGGGATCCAGCAGGAGCGCCAGGTCGGCCTGGGCGCAGGCCCAGCGGGCCGTGACGCGGCCCAGGGTGGGCTCGGCGCAGCAGGGGCACCGGCACCCCGCCGCGTGGGCCAGGGACGAGAGCCAGCGGCGGGGCAGGTTCTTGAGGGGCGGGGAGCTGCCCTGGTCCTTCTCCACAGCTTCCTTTGTGACCCACCTGGTACTGAGAAGCCCGCTGTAGTCCTCCTCCTGGCTCGGGGACGGGGCCGCAGGCTTGGCGGCCGGCCGGCCCTTCCTGGGTTTTATCTTCACGTCCGTCTTCTGCTCGGGGTGAGGGAAATCTAGAAGAAAACATAGCTGGTGTCTAACACCTGAACCGAAGGGGAACTTTTCAAACCCTCAGCTTTGGGTCGCTCACTTACCCATACAGAGCTCCAGAAGGTTCTTCACTTTATTCAGGTCGAATCCACTCTCCTCCCTCTCCCCCTTCATCATCTCCAGCTCAGCCTTCACCACCAGCAGCTCCGCGCAACTAAATCACCAAATATTTGAAGCAATAAATACATACAATTCTGGAAAAGGTGTAAAGAAAATGTCATTACAATTTAACATGTTCTTCACAGTTCGTTTTGGGGTTTTAAATAACAAGGGACCAACGACAGGTTTTACAAACAGCAGGAGCTATTAAACAGCTGTTGTGTGAGCCTGCATATCTGGAGCCACGTCCAGCGCCGGCGCCTACGTACTGGCTGACCGCCTGCAGCTTGGTGGACATCTCCAGGGCCTCCAGGAGCTGCAGCTTGGCGTCGTGGACGGCCCCGCTCCCGCTCCTCACAGCCACCATCTTCAGCGAGCAGCCCAGCAGCTCCGAGAGCAGCTGCCACTTCAGAGACAGGTTCTCCCCTGCTCCCACAACGAGACACAGAAAGGCGTGAGAGACGAGCGGGGGGGGGGGGGTCAGCGGGTCGGTCTAACCGGGTGTCCCCGGTACCTGCCTTGGTCAACGAAGCGCGTGTCCGAGCTGTCGCCGATGCTCATGAACAGGCCGTTGCCCACCAAGGTCACCAGCAGGCTGGCCAGGAGCTTGAGCGCCGCGTACATCGCCGTGTCCGGGCTTTTGAAGCCTGAAACACAAAAAAACAACCACAGCGAATGAAAGCGTGTGTGAGCTGTGAGCTTGAAGAGCTGGGAGCTGTGTGCGTGAAGGCAGAAGGCCCACCGTGCCGGGCGATCTGCTGGCGCAGGGCTGCAGGCAGGGCGCTGGGGTCCAGGCCCAGGTAGGCGCCGCAGGCCTGGAGCGCCTGGGCCCGCAGCAGGTACCAGTTCTTGGACTGCCTCTGCTCGTTCACCTCCTTGAGCACCTCACACAGGT
The DNA here is from genome assembly GCA_026745465.1 of Lota lota. Taxonomy (NCBI): domain Eukaryota; kingdom Metazoa; phylum Chordata; class Actinopteri; order Gadiformes; family Lotidae; genus Lota; species Lota lota. The sequence continues at coordinate 1,066,356 of JACYXH010000426.1, read as the reverse complement.
ACGGCACGCCGCGCTCCACCTGCAGAGCAGCCCCCAGGCACGTGTTGGGATTAGCATCGCCGCAGAGCGGATAACAGTGCTTATATTGATCTGAAGATACAACCACGTATTTTAAGTTCTATAGCTATTGGCAGCAAATGTAAACAGTATTTTTTTACCTCATGACTGCATAACTAAATTATATTCCATCCATTTTCTGCCAACAACTAATGAACTAAAGGCTCCAGCGCCTGTAGCCCTCGGTTCAGGATGTGTGAGGACAGGACAGTCCCAGGCTGTAAGTGTTGAACTCACCTGTCCTGTACTGTAGCAACACTGAGCCTTCAGCAGGACTGCGTACAGCGCCAGGGGACAGGGCTCTTCAGCGGGGGGCCCTGAGGTCAGATATGGCCCCGCTTCGACCAGCCGGCCCTGAACCAGAGCAGTTATATGTTGGGATGCATGTGAGAACACCGCAGGTTATTTGCTGACTACGTTAACTGATTCTACTAAATAGAAATGGGATACACTGTCCTCGTACATGTCGGGATAACGGTGTTGATGTGAAAGTTACTAGTGAGTTGTAATTCCACTTTGGTGGAATAAGCAGCAGAAAATAATGGAATCCTATTCCTTCCACGCAGCGGACCGACCTCAGCCAGTTCAGGAGAGCCCAGGTCCAGGAGGAGGCGGGCCGAGTGGCACAGGGAGCCGGCACATCCTTTAGCGTCGTCAAGGCGACGCGCCAGGTCCAAGGAGAGCTGGTATGCTTGCAGAGCTTTCAGCGGCTGTTGGAGAGGAACACAGGTTGGGCGCCGAGTGGAGAGCAGTCATCTACAGCCAACGTGGCTCGGTGCTGTACCGATCAGGGTGGATCGTGTTCTGGGCTACCTTTCCCATGAGTCTGAAGAGGGCCGCGGTAAGAGTGATGGAGCTGTAGCTCTGCCTCGGACTGCGGAGGTCTGACAGGACATCACTCTGCAGAAGAGAAGACCAGATGTCCAGGGCCCTCTCCAAAGGCTGGCAAAACTCTGAGGGAAATGGTCAGCACATTGGCGGATCAATAAGGCGATCAGATACTTAGGAGAAGAGCCAATAGGTACATCTTCCACTGACTCTAAAGAAGAAGAGTACCACTGTCAGCCTTAACATGGTTTGGCTAGCTCCAAGTGGTGAAAGCAGGACTATAAGTGAGGGTTCCTACTGCTCTCTGCTGCCAGGTTAAAATACAGGCCCTCATAGACAAGGCTGCTGTCCTGGGTCTTCTGCTTGTCCTCGTAGTCCATGTCATTGGTTCCCGGTGGATTGGCCACAGATTGAGTCTTCTCTCGCAAGTCCTGCAGGTTCTTGTCCTTGTCAATGGCCTAACCAACCAGATGGACAAGATGAAACCATGTAAACATTGGTACTCTTGGACAAAGTATAGTGACAGCATTTAACGTCTGCTAAGGATTTGGTTTAAACTACAATTATTGGTTAACTTCTGCAACCATCAACACAAACTACTGATGGCTCGTGGTTGTGCAAGTAGGAAACAACCCCACTTAAAGTCGCACTGTGTAAGACTGAGTCCCTCCCAGTTTCAGAATGTAACCGTGTTTTGGCCACTCTGTGTGACGCTAACTAGCGTAGCTCGGCTGGCTGGGGGGCATGAGCGGGAGGGGCTTAGGGTGAGTGGGAGGGGTTTAGGGTGAGTGGGAGGGGCTTAGGAGTGTCGATGGAACGATTCTTGCTAACAAAGAGAGCGGTACGGACTGGCCAGCAGTTTTCATTGGTGGAATATTTCAGTTACAGGATGTTATTTTACATGTAACATTATTGACAGATATGTCCGCGTTAGACATTGCGACTTCAATAGCAAGAGGGCAGCGTTTGTGCCGTTTAAACGATGCGGTGTTGCAGTAAATGTTGTGATGTGTCAGACCCACTAGCACGTACCGTCTGCAGCGTTTTCTCCAGAGTGCAGATATAAAGCCACAGCAGAACGTGGGCCTTGTCGTCCTTTAACCGCACTGCATTGTCGGCGGTCTCTGGCTCCTCCTCCAGCAGCCGCAGGGCCTCATGGGTAAAATCCACAGCCATGCTGCACAGAACACAACAAAACACACACGATGGACCCGGAGTCTCGACCGCCTGCTAACCCAGGCCCCATTCAAATGCCTGGACGTAGGAAGAGGATACCTACCAGTCCGTCTGCTCTCGGAAGTCCTGGAAGCACACCACCCGCGCCATCTCCCCCAGGTACACGGCCCGCAGGTGGGTGTGGGGGCTGTCGTCGTGGCAGAGCTCCAGCAGGTCACACAGGGCGTTGTAGCGCTCCTGGCTGGTGTCCAGCGGCAGCTCTCTGTAGGCCCGCAGCTCCTCCGTCAGCAGGCCCAGCAGGACGCCCTCGCCAGGAGGATCCGGCCCGAAACCATCGCGCAGAGTCCTGCACACCGTGGCATGAGGGATGCATCAGGGGCCGTCTTTTACAACTGCTTGGTCACTAATTCACGCGCGCTACGCTTTTGGAGAAGGAAAGGGACTTTTGAATCAAAATCTAACTTTTTTATTTATTTTTTATGAAGTTGAAGCTAGGGTAGGCCATTTACTTTGGAAGCGTTTCTTTCCCCCTCATGTTTGTTGAGATTCCCTCTACATCCCGAATGCGATCAATAAATCAAACCCGGTATCTGCGCCGTAGTCAATTCAACCGTTTTTAGCCTCTGGTGGCCATGTTGTTTCACCAAATTGAAGATTTGAAAATGTTATCTTTATCTAACCCTTTCATGCCCAATAACTCATCAATTTTACCCAAGATCATAGGAGTCCATCTTGATGTCTAAAAAAGCATTTAAATCACATTTTCAGTTTCTTTCGTCTGGCGGCCATGTTGTTTTGTCAATCAACTTAAATATTACTTAAGCATTTGGGGTTTTGAACCGTGATTGTGGGACAGTTGGTCCCGCTCAAATCCAACAATCCTTCTAGAAACTGTGGTCATTTTAGTCACAAGCCACGTCCCTTTTTGATGACGGAAGCGAGTACCTGAGGCGGAGGTCCTCCTCGCCGGCGCGGCCAGCGTCAGCCTTGGTCCGGACCCACAGAGCGACGGGCTCGGCCACGTGGGCCAGGACGGCGGGCCCCAGGGCCTTCAGCCACACGATGACCCAGTCCAGCGCTCGCTCCAGCCGCCCACAGCGCCTGGAGCTCTGCACGGCCAGCCGGAAGGGCAAGCTGAACTACAGGCACACCAACAGGCCGTGTGAAACACAGCAACGCCATGACGCACAGCAGCAGTCAACGCATTAAACGCACAACATGGGGGAAACAAGGCCACTGGGACGGGTGCAGCGCTTTGACAAACTCACTGCATTCATGGAAAGAGCTGCAGGGCCATTCCTGCGGAGCTCCTGGCATAGGATCTCCACCAGCGTGAAGGCCTGCTCATACAGGCGGCGGTTGTGTAATCCACAGACCAGTTTGCTCACATCAGTCACTAAAGCACAAACACATGCACACAGGTGTAAGCAAAAGACCACAGGCAAGCTACTTCCTGCACTTGCAGTTCACTGCTTACTGCACGCTCGGGAGAGACGCGCCCACCAAACAGTGAGGAGAACCCGGACGTTCAGAACCCACCCGCTTTGACGTAAAGGTCCTGGCTGGTCAGCTTGCGCAGCTCCATCATCAGCCGTCCTGCCGCGGCCTGGCAGTAGAGCAACACCCGGTCCAGGGCCTCGGCTTCCTCCAGCTGGCAAACACATCCACACACACACACACAGAGTAGCAACACTGGAAACTCCCATTCAACACTGGCCCCACTTCTTATGATGCAGCGTGCGGCTGCACGGCTCACCTGGGAGTCCGCCATGCTGTCGTAGGCAAACAGAAACCCATGACACATGCTGAAGCACAGCAACTGCTGCAGTCCCCTCTCCTCCGCCTGGGACACCCCGCTCTGGGACACGGGACAACAACACAGCACACATTTGATGTCTCGCACGCACGTCTACGAGTGGAGTGAGGACATGCACCTCTTTCGACCGCTTTCACCCAGCGTGCAGTCTACTTAGCTTATGATATTGTATTTCACCTTCTTTTAGCTCGTACATTGAGAACACCAACCTTTTGCAGTGCTTTGGTGATTAGCTCCTGGTGCTCCTCGAGAAAGGAGAACCAGGCGAGGAGCACGGGAGCAGGGAGCTTGCTGCAGTGAGCGGCCTCCACGGCCCACAGCACCAGACCGCAGGCCTCCAGGACGGCGTCGGTCTGCTGGGGCTCCGGGTGGCCCGGGAGAGATCTCAGGGCCCGGGCACATTCTGTAAAAGCCTGGCCTCTCTCCTGGGCGAGGTCTTCAGAAGCGTGAACCTTTACAGCCCACCTAGCGAGCTCAACGGGCATCAGGTGGCGCCTGCAGTCGGCACAGCGCCTGGCCTTGCCCTCCACTTCATCCACCAAACTAGACGCCAGTTGCGAGAAGCCAGCCTTGCAGAGCAGCTTAGCGGTGGCCACGACGACCTTGGACAGAGCGGGTAAACTAGCGTGCCCCAGAAACTCCCCACTCCCACACTGACCGCTGCGCCAACAGGCGTGGAAGAAGGCGAGGGTTTCTCGGAGCACGAAGGAGCCGTCGTCCGGGGTCAGCGCTCCACGGGCCTTCTGAAACGCGGCGAAGGCGTCGTCTGCGCCTTTGGAGCAGGAAAGGGGCGCTGTGTCGCCACTATCCAACAGGAGGAGGAACTTCAGAGCCTGCATTTGGCAGTGTAGCCTGTCTTTGGGATTCAGCGTACTGTCATCTTTTGCTGCGGAAAGTCCATTCCAAACGACAGCAAAACAGGTGCGCACAAAACCACCTGTAGTCTTCAGTCTAAAAGAAAAGAAGAGAAGCCAGGTGTGACAGGGAATATGAATGCATTCAGACGTGCATATACTGTACAATTATAACGTGAGACAGACATACTTGTTGTGGTGGAAGAAGCCTGTTGTGAAGCAAACTCCCCAGGTGACTACATAGACTCTGGACTCCAAGAGAGCTTAGTTTCTTGACTATGTGGAAGATGATCTTCTCCATGTACAGAGGGCTTCTCTGAGCGATATTGAAGCCAGACACATCATAACCACGAAGGGCAGCCTCCACCAGCTTGATCAGGCTGCTGATGTGGTCCAATCCAGGGGGTCCCACTCCAAGTTGATGATTACAGGCTCGGATGATCCGGTCACAAATGGTGCGACCTTGAGTCCCGGGTCCGCTTTGGACATAGCTCTGTCGTGTGACCCAAACAGATCAAGTTGTACATTATTAACCCCAGACGGGGAATCAGGGCGTCAGCAGAAAGTACAGTAAGCTTACAGCCTTTCTGGTGCCCACTAGGACTCCCTTCTTATCAGGACATCGACTGGCTCATAGGACAACACTGAAGACGGACAGAAGGACAACACTACAGAAGGACAACACTGCAGACGGACAACACTGCAGACGGACAACACTGAAGACGGACAGAAGGACAACACTGCAGACGGACAGAAGGACAACACTGCAGACGGACAACACTACAGAAGAACAACACTGCAGAAGGACAACACTGCAGAAGGACAACACTGCGGACGGACAGAAGGACAACACTGCGGACGGACAGAAGGACAACACTGCAGACGGACAGAAGGACAACCCTGCAGACGGACAGAAGGACATATGAAACAGTTATGGTGTTCTGAACTCACCTCAACTTCTTCAATCAAGAGACAGGTTTCTGTCGAAGAAGCGGTCCGCCGTATGTATTCATCGGCCGTTCCACACTTCATTTTCCCAGCTAGAAGGCAATCATTGTAGAGAAGTAAATGCACGCTTACCTGCCATCTAACGTTATGGGATCAGTTAACGTTACACACATCTGTGTCTAAAATGTAACGTTACGGGAATACCGAACGTTACAAACTGCATTGTTGTCTTACCATTAGTTGACGCTATTAGAATAATCTTCTTGATGAAACCCAAATAAATGTACGACCGCTTTATTTTCTACTTCAGTTGCTCGTTTTCTTTTCCAAGTACTCAATGTACAAACAGTTGAAACAAGACGTGCTACCGAGTCATCTGCCCGCTCGGAGGATTTGAAAGCCGTTTGCAAACCAATCGCATTGCACATCCGCCAGAAGCCGGATATGCCCAGCTTCTGGGTAATGTAGTTCCCTTACGGACACGCATTTTGTATCGGGGTTACTATTCTCCCAAGTAAGGTAACGTGTGTTGCCATTCAGAGTCGTGTGTGTTTGAGACACAAATGACAAAACATTGAAACAATATTTGAATACAATTTGCTCTTTAGAAAATAAAACCCAAAATATGTTCTCAACCTGAACCTAAATAATGTTGCAATCCAACTTTAAGTATTTACCCAAAACAATCTATTATTTGACATTGATTTTAATTGGTGGTGTTATTTTAATCGTTTGAATTGTAGTTCAAACTATTCAGCTCACACGTTAATTATAAAAACTTAGACCCAGACAAGTTAATTAAACTTTTATTGTCAAAATTCTATTTAAATTACATAGCCTACTAATATGACTTTGTATGATTACACAGACATAAAAAAAATAATCAAATAGTCAGAAAGAAAACGAAAATGTTGACATACAAATAAATTCCGTACAAATAATGAATTGTTAGAAAATGGTGCTGAATGTACTGAGTAAGACAACAGCTCATCGGGTTTAATGATTACTCATCATTCAAGTGCAAGGGATTCATCACAGTGGTGGTGGCATCTTGGAACAAGGGGTTGTGGGTCTGAAAAAAAGAAGAAGAATAATACAGGCTAGGCTTCTTAAAAGACGTTCAACCAAATGACACAAAGAGGTGATCAGACACAAACAGTTGCATAGCAACAGCATTTTTAACATTTAGCAGACGGTCAGCTCGTCAGGGGCGGTTGGGGTTGGGGTCGGGTGTCCTGCACAGGGACACCTCAGCACTCAGCTAGGAGGAGCCGTGGCTCGAACTAGCAACCTTCCGGTTACAGGTCAACCCGCTCTACCTCCTGCGCCACTGCCGACCCCCTGCAAAAAAAAACAACAACAACAACAACCGTCGCATCTCACCTGCTTCCAGTCGGTCTGCTTCTGCGCTTTGACGAAGTTCTGGTACTCCCTGCGGTAGTGGAGCTCCAGCAGCAGACGGCTGACGAGGATCACCGCCAGGCCGATGAAGATGATGCCCGACACGGAGCTCCCGATGATGATCCAAGTCTTATCCACAGAACCTAATCCGGGTATTAGAAGTGTTATGGACGTTTCCCACCCAGCTCCACCCGACTGTCGTCACACGTTGAGCTTACAGGAAGCGTGTGCGCGCGGTCACCTACTCCGCCTGCGATAAGAATTGCTTGAATATTGTTTTAGCATCGCTCACGGGGCATTTCGGCGTACTGCAGGACAATGGCGCCGTTGGGAGACAGCGTCACGTCGTACACGAAGGACTGCGTGCTGCAGTGGGCGTCCTGCAGCACCTTTTCTCTGCGCCACTCCGATGCCTCGCAGGAAGCCCGGCAGTCGTCTTTCTGCGTCTCCTCTCCCTCGTTTCGGGTTATGCACGTCACACACTTCCTTCAGACCACCAAAGAAAGGCACCAAATCTATTCAGTTGGGTCATTGCTGAAGTCATCCTGGATTTCACTGCAAACCATTAACCGTTATAATGGTTTGCACTGAAAACCATTAACCGTTATAATGGTTTGCACTGCAAACCATTAACCGTTATAATGGTTTGCACTGAAAACCATGTTATAATGGTTTGCACTGAAAACCATTAACCGTTATAATGGTTTGCACTGAAAACCATGTTATAATGGTTTGCACTGAAAACCATTAACCGTTATAATGGTTTGCACTGAAAACCATGTTATAATGGTTGGCACTGAAAACCATTAACCGTTATAATGGTTTGCACTGAAAACCATGTTATAATGGTTTGCACTGAAAACCATTAACCGTTATAATGGTTTGCACTGAAAACCATGTTATAATGGTTGGCACTGAAAACCATTAACCGTTATAATGGTGTGCACTGAAAACCATGACGATTGAAAGCTTTCATTTGTTTGTTTTTATCCCCACTCACTCGAATTTACTGCAGTTGTTTGGAATGAAGGAGCAGAGGTCACCATCAAAGCCGCTGTCGCAGTTGCATTTGTTGCAACTGCATTTCCCACGGCCACTGCACGGTTTGCCTGGCGTCTGGCACTGGTCTGTGAGTCTGGAGCAGTCGCACGCTTCGCCTTCGTAATTTGAGGAACAATTGCATGTCCCGCAATTACACTTCCCGTTTCCTGAAGAACACAGTGTCATGAATTCACCGCGGTGCAGACAAGGCAGCTTATTTATGCTTCCTCCTGTGCGTGCTTACGTGTGCTATTGCATTTAATAGTCTCGCTGTTTGCCTCATGGACAGAGCTCACCTACCACTGCAGAGCTTTTGGTTGCTTTGTGCGCAGTTGCTGTCGTCACACTCGCAGAACGTGCCGTGGAAGCTGCTCTGGCACGCGCACTTGCCACACTCACAGCTGCCGTGGCCGCTGCACAGCTGGGAGGCGTTGTCCTGGAAGCACTTCCCGTCCAGCGAGACGGCGTCCTCGCTCCGCTCACACTCACACGCCTGGCCCAGGAAGCCTGTGTCGCAGCTGAGGATCACAGCGCACACTGGTGAGCGCCGGCCTCGCAGACTGGCGAGCGCAGACTGGTGAGCACCGGCCTCGCAGACTGGCGAGCGCAGACTGGTGAGCGCCGGCCTCGCAGACTGGCGAGCGCAGACTGGTGAGCGCAGACTGGTGAGCACCGGCCTCGCAGACTGGCGAGCGCAGACTGGTGAGCGCCGGCCTCGCAGACTGGCGAGCGCAGACTGGTGAGCGCGGTTCTCGCAGACTGGCGAGCGCCAGTCCGCCAGTCTGCGCGCCAACAACAACAACAACAACAACAACAACAGGGGAGTCCCAGGGGTGTCGGCATGTCGGCATGAACGGAACCACGGGGTCTTAGTGGGGATGGAACGCGTGAGTTCAGCCTTCCTCGGCAACAGCGCAAACAAGCAACAAGCAGACGGTGAAATAGAGATAAGAATACCGTGTGTTTACAGGGACAGGGACGGGGGGACGGGGGGGGGGGGGGGGGTACTGTGCAGCACATTACTTCGCCTTTCTCCCAGGGAATCCAACGGCCCGGCGTTGAGGAGCATTACCTGCACATGCCGCACCGCAGAGAGCCATGGCCGCTGCAGTGGGGGGAGGACTTCTCGGCGGCGTCGCACTCGCACTCGCACTGCGTCTCCACGGTGACCCTCAGCTTCTCACTGATGCCCTGAACGGACAGGTGGAACTCCGTCTTCTCCTGCAGACACTTTGAGATGTTTAGCTGGACGGTGAAATCCACCTGGGGGGAGAGAATAGATTGGTGGTTAGACTAATCTACCTGGGGGGAGAGAATAGATTAGTGGTTAGACTAATCTACCTGGGGGGGAGAATAGATTAGTGGTTAGACTAATCTACCTGGGGGGGAGAATAGATTAGTGGTTAGGGTGTGGTTAGACTAATCTACCTGGGGGAGGAGAATAGATTAGTTAATAGGGTTAGGTTTAGACTACCAGCAGAGAGGTTGTGGGTTTGATCCCCAGGGTCCGCAATCAACCTGTAGGCAAAAATCTCTTGAAAGTGAAAGGAAACAAGGAAAGGAAGGGAGGAAAGGAAACAACGCTCCTGTGAGTGAGTAGAGGGACTGCTCTTCAAAGCGCGGCCCCACCTGGTTGAGCTTGACGTCCTTGCACTCTCCTCTGCGGCTCCAGGGCACAGCGCCGTGCCTGGGGTTGCAGTGAGCCTGGTACGCCACCTCCAGCCCCTGGGGGGCGCCGTGGTGCTCCAGGAATATGCTGGAGGACAGACTCTGCACAAACACAACACACAGGACGTTCACTCTTCTACCTGGATGGTGACATGTGCTCACGCACGCGCGCACGCGCGCACACACACACACACACACACACACACGCATACGCACACACGCACACACACACACATATATATATGTGTCACCATCCAGGTAGAAGAGTATATGTATATATGAATGATTACAGACGACTGCATACGATGATTGATGAGGTTTCAAACCGTTTCAACAGAGATCAGCAGAGCTTCACAGCCTGAAGGGACGTGACGTTGCACCTTCTCCTTTGCAGCTCTTAACTTCCAGCTCTAAACATACGTTCCACGTCCTAACTCCTTCGTTGTTCTGAATGTAAGACGCCCTTCTGTTTGTAAAGGGACGTCTTGCCTTCGATGAGGTAATGTGTGTGTGGCATGAGATGTGGTGTACGCACATTGTAAGCGTTTTCGATGAGCTGGACAACATTGCTGGAGTCGCTCTCCAGAACTCCGACCATAGACTGTGGGATCATCTTGCTCAGTTCCTGTCCAGGGAGAAGGCGAACCATTTAGACAGAGGAAATGAATGACAAAGAGAAGCAACCAACTCCACGACAACTGAAATATTCGAACCTCATAAGCTGCCGAAATGTTTTTGGTGACCGCGAATATGAGCTGGATATTATTGGCGGTGAGAACTCTGGCCAGGTGTCCAATGGAGGGGTAATCCTAGTGGAGGAGAAAGAAATCCCATCGATTTACTTGGAAACACACACTAGCGTAGTTCTCTGTTAACAACACAACACTGACTTTGATTGTGATGGCAACTTACAAATTTGGTTCCGTCATAGAAGCCACTGTTGTTGAGGTGGCACTGGCCGTCGTGGGGCTCATGAATCCCAGCCAGCCTTCCATCCCCAGCGATGTGGAACGTGTCATCTGTCGTGTAGACCAGGATCTTGGTCACGTTCTTCCACCCAATCACGTCCTGCCCACAGAACACCACGCGGGAAATAAACGGGCCGCCAAGCTATGGCGTGGGTCCAGAGGGACTGTCCCAAGAGACCTCACGGGACAGCAGGTGTTGTGTGTTGTGTTGTGTGTTTGTGTTGTGTGTTGTGTGTGATGCATTATGTGATGCGTTATGTGATGTGTTGTGTGTTTGTGTTGTGTGATGTGTGATGTGTGTTGTGTGATGTGTGATGCGTTATGTGATGTGTTGTGTGTTGTGTGTTGTGTGTGATGTGTGATGTGATGTGTGTTGTGTGATGTGTGTTGTGTGTGATGTGTTATGTGATGTGTTGTGTGATGTGTGATGTGTGATGTGTGATGCGTTATGTGATGTGTTGTGTGTTGTGTGTTGTGTTATGTGATGTGTTGTGTGTTGTGTGTTGTGTTATGTGTTGTGTGATGTGTGTTATGTGATGTGTTATGTGATGTGTGTTGTGTGTTGTGTGATGTGTTGTGTGATGTGATGCATTATGTGATGCGTTATGTGATGTGTGATGTGTGATGTGATGTGTGTTGTGTGATGTGTGTTGTGTGTTGTGATGTGTGATGTGTGTTGTGTGTTGTGTGATGTGTGTTGTGTGTTGTGTGATGTGTGTTGTGATGCGTTATGTGATGTGTTATGTGACGTGATGTGTGTTGTGATGTGTGTTGTGTGTTGTTTGTTGTGTGATGTGATGTGTGATGTGATGTGTGATGTGTTGTGTGTTGTGTGTTGTGTGATGTGTGTTGTGATGTGTGATGTGATGTGTTGTGTGATGTGTGTTGTGTTATGTGTTGTGTGATGTGTGTTGTGATGCGTTATGTGTGATGTGTTGTGTGATGTGTGTTGTGATGTGTTATGTGATGTGTGTTGTGTTATGTGTTGTGTGATGTGTGTTGTGTGATGTGTGATGTGTGTTGTGTTATGTGATATGTTATGTTATGGGTTCTCTTGTGCATTACCTTGCAGACCGTGGCTTGCATGATGGCGTCAAAGCCTGACTCAGGGGAGTCCAGGTTAGCAGAGATCCTCTGCCGGCTGACCTCTCTCCTGAAGGCAGCAGTGTCTTCGGTGAGGCTGAGGACGTTCTGGTAGCTGAAGGCAGGCTGGCAGCTCGTGGCTCTGTCCGGACTCGGATCCCTCCTCTTTCTCTTCATCTGACTCACATAGGGCAACGCCACCTTGTCCACAAAAGACCCGAAACCTAAAAGTACAGAAAGAACGGGGAGTCTCGTATCGAGGTCAATATAAAGAGATCTGTAGAATTAGGAGCTCGACGTCTGAGGTCACCTATTCGCATCTTCTTGGTGAAGCCCTGAAGAGTGCTGACCATGTCCTGACTGAGCTTCTTGATGGTGTCCAGGTCATCCCCCATGGAGAAGGACAGGTCCATGAGGTAATAGAGGTCGATCGGGTAGCCCTCGGCTCGTTTGAACGACACCTTGAACGTTTGTGGAACTCCTAAAATCCGTTGATTGGAAAGTATGAATGAAATAGACAACATTCACCAAAGCATGAACTGTGTCTTTTGGGGCCAACAGTACTCACCTACTCTGAGTTGAATGTGGAGGAATTGTGGTTTGAGCTGGACAGTCTTTTTAGGATCGTCACTCAGGGGGTTGTCCGCCATGAAAACCATTTCCGTCTCGGGGGTGAACTGCTGTTCACAGTGTCTCCTGGTCAGAGCCTCGCTGGCATCGCAGCGTCGCTCAATGGACTCTCCGGGCTGCAGGAAGCCCTGGGAATACCGGGAGACACAGCGGAGTCACTGCTCTGACCCCTGGATCCACTACACACCGCTCGTCTGGTTAACAACGGGGGGCCACCATGTTCGACACAACGGACTGAGAGACACTGAGAGACACTGGGAGACACTGAGAGACACTGAGAGACACTGAGAGACACTGAGAGACACTGAGAGACACTGAGAGACACTGGGCTGCATGCATGGACCCAGCGCCACGGGAGATCCACGTTCAGGAAGGGGGGCGATTTGGGAAGTATTTTCCTTATTTCCAAATTAATATAACACAGAAAGGAATATACAAAACAAATGATCTAACCCTAACCATTGGAGAAAAGGCCTCAACCTAAACAGTATCAAAACCCAGTCTGAAGAGTGTGAAGCGTTACTTTCTGCTCTTCCTAACTCAGATGGTTGCACACCATTTCAGAGTGCATAGGGCTTGTACACCACAACCTCACATCACAACGGACGCCTCCATTTTGGGCGCATACAAGCGTTGGAATGTAGTTATTATGTTGGTAGTGATGGATTTTGGTCCTTGTTTAGTTATTAATCGTGAAATGAGGGGATATTATGGGGAGACAGGGTTGGGTTTGAATCCCATCCTCCTCGCCATTATGTTGTGGAAATAATCGAGTAGCTTGCAAAGAGGCGAGGACAGAGGACAGAGGACAGAGGACAGAGGACAGAGGCGAGGACAGAGGCGAGGACAGAGGCGAGGACAGAGGACAGAGGCGAGGACAGAGGACAGAGGCGAGGACAGAGGACAGAGGCGAGGACAGAGGACAGAGGCGAGGACAGAGGCGAGGACAGAGGACAGAGGCGAGGACAGAGGACAGAGGCGAGGACAGAGGCGAGGACAGAGGACAGAGGCGAGGACAGAGGACAGAGGCGAGGACAGAGGACAGAGGCGAGGACAAGGCGAGGACAGAGGCGAGGACAGAGGCGAGGACAGAGGCGAGGACAGAGGACAGAGGCGAGGACAGAGGCGAGGACAGAGGACAGAGGCGAGGACAGAGGCGAGGACAGAGGCGAGGACAGAGGACAGAGGCGAGGACAGAGGACAGAGGCGAGGACAAGGCGAGGACAGAGGCGAGGACAGAGGCGAGGACAGAGGCGAGGACAGAGGACAGAGGCGAGGACAGAGGCGAGGACAGAGGCGAGGACAGAGGCGAGGACAGAGGACAGAGGCGAGGACAGAGGCGAGGACAGAGGCGAGGACAGAGGACAGAGGCGAGGACAGAGGACAGAGGCGAGGACAGAGGACAGAGGCGAGGACAAGGCGAGGACAGAGGACAGAGGCGAGGACAGAGGCGAGGACAGAGGACAGAGGCGAGGACAGAGGACAGAGGCGAGGACAGAGGCGAGGACAGAGGACAGAGGCGAGGACAGAGGACAGAGGCGAGGACAGAGGACAGAGGCGAGGACAAGGCGAGGACAGAGGCGAGGACAGAGGCGAGGACAGAGGCGAGGACAGAGGACAGAGGCGAGGACAGAGGCGAGGACAGAGGCGAGGACAGAGGCGAGGACAGAGGACAGAGGCGAGGACAGAGGCGAGGACAGAGGCGAGGACAGAGGCGAGGACAGAGGACAGAGGCGAGGACAGAGGACAGAGGCGAGGACAGAGGCGAGGACAGAGGACAGAGGCGAGGACAGAGGCGAGGACAGAGGACAGAGGACAGAGGCGAGGACAGAGGACAGAGGACAGAGGCGAGGACAGAGGACAGAGGCGAGGACAGAGGGCCGCTAACATGAAGCTTTTATTCTCAGTGCGCCGTGAAAACTGCAACATCAATGGCATTCACTCATCTATTTATTTATTTCATCAGGGCTCGCGTCCAACCCCACCCCCATGACCACGATCTCTTAATATAGTCTGCTTGTTGACAAGTTTAAATGTCAACCCCTAATCTGGTACTGACAGCTTGATAATATTCGTATTTGTATATATGTATGTGTATGCATGTATGTATATATGGTTATGTATATATATATTTGTCTGTGTATGCGTGTGTGTGTGTGTGTGTGTGGCTGTGGGTGTGTGTGAGTGAGGGTGTGTGTGTGTGTATCTGTGTGAGTGTGTGTGTGTGTGGGTGTGTGTGTATCTGCGTGTGAGTGAGGGTGTGTGTGTATCTTTGTGGCTGTGGCTGTGTGTGTGTGTGTGTGTGTGTGTGTGTGTGTGTGTATCTGCGTGTGTGTCTATGTAACAGAGCCAAACCACATTGAAACTGCCAAAGTGTTTTTCGTGTGAGACATGACAAACCAAGAGTGGTTATGATGTATTTATGTTGATTTAGGATTCTACATCACTACAACTCTTATGAGTCCCATCAATATGGCGAGGTGTTGCCAACAGAAAAATCCCATGATGGATTGTGATGTCCATCTATTGGTGAATTGCTACATCGTCTTACTTTCTTTGTACACCATGCACACCCAGGACTTTGGATGCACTCTCCACAGCTCGGCTTGGATACACATGTCTGGCCCCCTGACACGGATAAAAGAAAAATAGAATTTAGCAGCAGAGAAAATGTAGAGCGCGTAACACAGAAGTGCACCTGCTGGTTCACTCACCAAGAACTCGTCCCAACGGGTGCAGAAGATGCAGAAGATATGTCAGGAGAACGGCCTGACTGGTTGTGGGCCCGATGACAAACATCATCCAGAGAACCTGAGACCCGGCCGACAACAACAAGGCTTTCAGTTTCACTGTGATAGCATTTAATTACGTTTTAAATCACCTAAAACCAGGTGCAAAATATGAATTTGAACTGCCTTGGTTTACGCACGCACACACACACACGCACGCACACACGCTCTCTCTAACTCGTGTTTTAAGAATGTAGCACTTAGAGCAGGTGCTTTGCTTATTTATGAGTTTTCTGCACTCGCATTATTCTTTCACTTTTTGGCTTGTACCTCCATCGTTGAGTACACTTATTGTAAGGCGCTTTGGCCAAAAGCTTCAGCTAAGTAAATGTGATGTAATAACGTAGTCTAGCTGCTAGTTTGATGCCAATGAAGATACTTGCCACAAACCGTGCATGCAGTGCTTGCTGATGGGCTGTGGTCAGGGGTTCTTGGAAATTAACTGCCGTAGTTCACTTCTAAAACCTTCACTGCTAAAACCTCCAAATAAATGAAATATATAGTCGATTATGAATTAATCATTCAATTCAAATAAGTATAAAAAAATAAATCAAAATGGGTAACCATCCATTTTGCATAAAGTTAATAAGATAATAATTTAATAAAATTTAAAGTTTAGATTTATTAAAGTCAGTAAAAGACCTATTCACAATCTAGACAAATGTGTACTTGATTTCAACATATTTATGAAATATATGGTTACATTTGACATATATATATATATATATACATATAGAGATATACTGTATATAGATATAGATATATGTATATATGTATATATACACATTTGTCTAGATTGTGAATAGGTCTTTTGCTGACTTTAATAAATCTAAACTTAAAATTTCCTTTTTTATGCAAAATTATTATCTTATTAACTTTACGCAAAATGAATGGTTGCCCATTTTGATTTATTTTATCTATATAGATATAGATATACACCAAATAGTCCGATTTTTCCGCTTATTGAAGAAAGACTACATCTCAGAGGTCCTCATGTGTCCAGTAATCCTAAAAAACATTTGCTCTGTCATCTTATCCCTAAATCGAAGATTTAAAAACAAGGTTACAGGGACTTTTAAAGGAATAAATGTGTCTCACCTCAGAGCGTTGAACTGATGGGAACGTGCTGTAGGCAGCGAAGCGCTTCCTCTTACTAAAGATTTCAATCTTGTATGCGGGGATGACGCATGGCTGCTGAACGCACGCAGCGAACCTGAACAAGGCTTTGGTCTCTGATATGTGCTTCTTGTCGCTACTTATGGTCACCTTTCAACGTATTTAGGCGTGTCTTTTTACTTTGGAAAACATGATTATTTCAAAAGTGCAGGCCTCTTTTCAAGTGAAAGTACATTTGACAAGATGGATCTTAGAATAAGCCAGACAGGCAGCGAGCACCCAAACCCACAGGAAATGTGCGCACCTTATACTTCAGCGACAAAAGGGGAACAGCTCAAAAGCAGCGCCCTAGTTTTAGACATTCATTGGTCTTGTAGGTGCCAAACTAAATACGTTTTTATCCAATACAATACAAAGCTACCACCGACTTTATTATTAAGAGTCATTTTCCAGGATCTGCGGTATACAACGTATAGTATGTAGTGAAGCATGATGTCTGCAAGGGAAATGTAATTTCAAACCCATTCACATTCCTGTACCACTATTGCGTTGTATAACTGCATTTAAAACAGCCTGAGTTGATGAGAAGGTATAGAGTACACATGGATAGCGTAACAAAGAACATAGATACAATTTTACACTAAGTCAGTCAGTACTCAAAAATAAACCTCTTCTTGTAGTTCACTCCCTTTGTCACTGGGAGGTGCAAATGAGCCAGTTCAGAACATCATTTCTATGTGTTTCCATGTGATTCTCAAAGCCCCTGTCTTCAGAAGAAGGCGAATAAGCATATGGAACATATAAGACTCAACGAACAAAAGGTGCTTCATATCAAAAGGCTCACTAACTGGGCGTACAAAAGAAATAGATTGAAGACAGATCCTCTCAAAGGATCGGGGGGAAGTGCACCTTTCTGTAGGCCTCCATGGCCCGGGTAGACTTCCCACACATCAGCACTCTTGTGGTACGTGGTTGACAAACAGCATGCGTCACTGTTGGTTACCACAAAGGTAACCGTTCCAAGCCCTCCAATGAAAGGAACACATTTACCATTAACACGTTTGGCAACATGCAGAAATACACCACAGTAGTCACCAGCCAACAGTCACCAGCCAACAGCCATTAGACAACAGTCACCAGCCAACAGTCACCAGCCAACAGTCCCCAGACAACACTCAGAGCTGGAGACGACGACGGACGGGGGGGACGGGGTGTCTACTGCGGAACGGGAACCCAAATCGATAGCACCATTCCCAGGTAATCCCTGCTCTGGCTCGTGGGACGGTGTTAGCCCAGTGTGTAATGAACCATGCCGATCAATAGACACACAGGAGTTCTACTCACACCAAAACACTACCTGCTCCTGTTGCTCCTCTCAGCGCCTTCCACTTCCTTTAATCACGGCGCACACACATGCGCAAATAGGAAAAGGGGCCTAAACCGCTATAGAAGTAAGAATAGTACACATTGTTTCCATACCAAAAGCCGTGCACGAAACTACGGAAATGACAACACTCCACACACTGACGAAAGCCCACAAAGGTTTAGATTCTAAGAGTCTTAAAATCGACGGACCGTCTGAACAAAATGGATAGGTGTAAAGAACACAACTGCTTGGTCCTCTCTGCTTCCTCTGCGTGTCGCTCCACTGAGCGAAGACATTCCCAGAGACACCTTTAATACATAAGCATGCTAATCATTCATCTTTATCCAACAAGTACCTGCAACGAGCAAACCCTGCAATGAATGAAGTTGTTGATTGATACTCATTAGAAAAAGTTGAATGATAATTCAAGTATTTAAGCTGTTGTCCCGTCTATCTAAGCTCTACAGCTATAACGTGTTTGATTGAGAAGCCGCCGTGCCGCTATTGCTCACACAGACCACTAGGGGGCAGTAGTACCCGTTACTTTCCTCGGCAGCACGTGTGTTTGGTTTGTCGAAGTCGCAGAGGTACGTGTGAAGCTTTGGCCTCACAAATCATGCACTAAAACTGTCGGTGCAAATTTTGTTAGATTTTATAGCAGTTTAATCAGCTCAATGAATCTTTTAATGGGCTGATATTTCAGAGCACAAATGGCAAACGCTGTGATAAATTGTGATGGGAGATGAGAAATTCTCTCTCTCTGGCCTTTGAGCTACAAACTACAACTAATGTTGGGGGGGCACATTCAAATACCGCCCCCATTATTGGACCCATGCTCTACCCACATTATGTAGATCAATCACATTGCATTCCAGGGGAATTCTAACAAGATTATTCTTAAGAGTGAGCCATTCAATTGGCTGGTCATCCTATAGGGTTTGTCACCCGGGTGTCACTACCCGGGTTATTGTACCCTAGGACTTGTTGTACATTGTTGTCTTTGTTTCTATTTGTATTTATTAACGGCCTGCATTTCTCTCTCTCTCTCTATCTTTGCTCTCTCTCTCTCTCTCTCTCTCTCTCTCTCTCTCTCTCTCTCTCTCTCTCTCTCTCTCTATCTTTGCTCTCTCTCTCTCTCTCTCTCTCTCTCTCTCTCTCTCTCTCTCTCTCTCTCTCTCTCTCTCTCTCTCATGGTTTCATCAAGTCCTAACACAGAGCTCCATCTTACGCTGGTGCCTCCCACATTTGACATGTATCCAACCTCCTCTCCCTCCTCTCTCTCCCTCCCCTTCCTCCTTTCCTCCCTCCTTCCTCCTCCTCTCCTCCCCCTCCCCCTCCCCCTCCCCTCCCCCTCCCCCTCCCCTCCTCCTCCTCTCCTCCCCCTCCTCCTCTCCTCCTCCCCCTCCCCCTCCCCCTCCCTGTGGATTCCCCTATTCTTCCATTTGTTCCCCCCCCTGTACACAGCTACACCGCTCCTCTGTGCAGGCTTCTTCCTGGCGTTCTCAAACTCTAGTTCCTCTCGCTGACCTTCATCTCCCTATCTTCATCGTCTCTCGGCCCCCAGAGCTGGTGGAGCCTAAAGGCTAAAGTAATGGAATGCAGAATCAACACGGAGGTGACATTTTGGACACACCCTACCTGCTTCCTGTCCTAGTTCATACACACACGCACACACACACAAATGCACGCACACACACACACACACACACACGTGTGCACGAACACGCACGCCACGCACACACACGCCAGACCCACACAAACGCACGCACACACACACACACACACAATCAGGCTGAATCTCCACACTATGTATAAATATATATTAGTGCTTGTCTTGGTACAGAGCAGGCAGATGAACACAACAGAGAGGGGGACATGTGTCTCTGACTGACTGCTAATTGATGTGGTGCCCCCCCCCCCCCCCCACCCCCACCCCACCCCCACCCATCGGGGTCTGCTAGGAGGGTTATGACGGCAGCCCACCGTGTGTCAAAGTTGTCATTCTGGTACCACCTCACACACACACACACACACACACACACACACACACACACACACACACACACACACACGCACACACAGAGACAAAGAGAGAGGGGAGGGAGAGGGAGGGAGGGAGAGAGAGAGAGAGAGAGAGAGAGAGAGAGAGGGAGGGAGAGAGGGAGAGGGAGAGGGAGAGGGAGAGGGAGAGGGAGAGGGAGAGGGAGAGGGAGAGGGAGAGGGAGAGGGAGAGAGAGAGAGAGAGGGAGGGAGAGAGGGAGAGGGAGAGAGAGAGAGAGAGAGAGGGAGGGAGGGAGAGGGAGAGGGAGAGGGAGAGGGAGAGAGAGAGGGAGAGAAAGAGAGAGAGAATCATTAGCGGACTCACTGGTGTCCAGACCTCCAGACCAGCGCTGCAGACCAACACCTCCCCGAGGAGCGGGATCAGACAGGCTGCCAGGACTATGGATCTCCCTGGGTCTGCGTGTGTGTCTGTGTCTGCGTGCGTGTGTCTGCGTGTGTGTCTGTGTCTGCGTGCGTGTGTCTGCGTGTGTGTCTGTGTCTGCGTGCGTGTGTCTGCGTGTGTGTCTGTGTCTGCGTGCGTGTGTCTGCGTGTGTGTGTGTGTCTGCGTGCGTGTGTCTGCGTGTGTGTCTGTGTCTGCGTGCGTGTGTCTGCGTGTGTGTCTGTGTCTGCGTGCGTGTGTCTGCGTGTGTGTCTGTGTGTGTGTCTGCGTGTGGGTGTGTGTCTGCATGTGCTTGTGTGTGTGAGTGAACAGAGGCTGTGTTAAAAGCACTGGCTTTGTAGGAAACTGTGGACAAGGAGCAACACTGAACACATTACCTCAAATCTCCTTTCTAGTGTCCTTTCAGCAGAGTGCCTCTCTCTCTCTCTCTCTCTCTCTCTCTCTCTCTCTCTCTCTCTCTCTCCTCTCTCTCGCTCTCTCTCTCTCTCTCGTCTCCTCTATCTCTCTCTCTCTCACTCTCTCTCTCTCTCTCTCCTTTATACGCTGTCAACAGCACCATTCCTTTCTCTCTCGTCACTTCCTTTCCTTTAAATGAATACTTTCAGGATTCTGCCTGTGTGAACGTAGCTGTCTGTTCTTCTCACCTGCTCCATGCCTGCATAGACCATCGCTTTTATTTGTCGCTTCTCTTTACTCTCTCTTCTCTTTCATCGCTCTCTCTCTCTGAACTACGTCTTTTCTGACTCCTCTCCAGCTCAAGACCCTCCTCTTTTCTCTGCGTCCTCTCTCTCTCTCTCTCTCGTCTCTCCTCTCTCTCTCTCTCTCTCCTCTCTCTCTCTCTCTCTCTCTCTCTCTCTTGTCTCTTTTGCTTAGTTCTCGTCTCCATTCATCTCATTGCTCTGTACTTCAATAGCGGGGGGGGGTGGGACACTGCCATCTCTCTATCTGTCTGCGTGTAAGCGTGTGTTTATGTATGTGTGTGCGTGCGTGTGCGTGCGTGCGTGCCTGCGTGCGTGTGTGTGTGGCCCCCCAGCGGTTACTGTGGGCTGTCAGTGAGTGAAAGGAGGAGGTCTGTTGTTGGAACAGATATACATACAGGAGCCTGAGGGGACTCTCTCCCTCTCTCCCTCTCCCTTCTCCCCCCTGTCTCTCTCTTGTCAGACCTCACCGTAGCCGTTGGGGAGAGGGTGTGTAGGTGTGTGTGTGTGTGAGTGTATGTGTGTGTGTGTGTGCGTGTGTGTGTATGTGTGTGTGCATGTGTGTGTGTGTGCATGTGTGTGTGCGTGTGTGTGTGGCCCCTGTGGACCAGGTCAGATCCTGTTTGTTTCTGTCTGCCCACTATCCTGTCCTGTCCTGTCCCCCCCCCCCCCCCCCCCTCCCCTTCAGTCCGCAGCCGCCACCGCGATTGACAGCTGTCAATCAGCACCTCTGCCGACACGTCACCGGGGGGGTGATGGACGGTCTGTCCCACAACCCAAGAGTGAGACACTGCAGTGTGTCTTGTTCCTGACAACCTGGACACACACACACACACACACACACACACACACACACACACACACACACACAGGGGACAGGAAAGGTTAGACAGAGCTGTGTTTCGCCGGCTAAACAAACAGTAACTATTGAAAGGCCGGGACGGCGTCTGAGACGCCGGTGACGCGGGGACACACTTTTCGTCTCGATATTTGCTCGCGTGTATTCTGGTGGATTTGTGGTAACAAGTCAATCTGTTTGAGTTACAAAGCGACAGGACAAGGGTTCCTTCTCCATCCAACAGAGCCTTCACCGAGGGGAGACAGGGGGAGACAGGGGGAGACAGGGAGAGACAGGGAGAGACAGGGGGAGACAGGGGGAGACAGGAGGAGACAGGGGGAGACAGGGGGAGGCAGGGGGAGACAGGGGGAGTTAGAGGGAGACAGGGGGAGGCAGGGGGGAGACAGGGGGAGTTAGAGGGAGACAGGGGGAGACAGGGGGAGGCAGGGAGAGACAGGAAGAGGCAGGGGGAGACAGGGGGAGGCAGGGGAGACAGGAAGAGGCAGGGGGAGACAGGGGAGGCAGGGGGAGACAGGGGGAGGCAGGGGGAGACAGGAGGAGACAGGAAGAGGCAGGGGGAGACAGGAGGAGACAGAAGAGGCAGGGGGAGACAGGGGGAGGCAGGGAGAGACAGGAAGAGGCAGGGGGAGACAGGGGAGGCAGGGGGAGACAGGGGGAGACAGGAGGAGACAGGAAGAGGCAGGGGGAGACAGGGGGAGGCAGGGAGAGACAGGAAGAGGCAGGGGGAGACAGGGGAGGCAGGGGGAGACAGGGGGAGACAGGAGGAGACAGGGGGAGGCAGGGGGAGACAGGGGAGTTAGAGGGAGACAGGGGGAGACAGGGGGAGACAGGGGGAGGCAGGGAGAGACAGGGGGAGACAGGAAGAGGCAGGGGGACACAGGGGGAGACAGGAAGAGGCAGGGGGAGACAGGGGAGGCAGGGGGAGACAGGGGGAGGCAGGGGGAGGCAGGGGGAGACAGGAAGAGGCAGGGGGAGACAGGGGAGTCAGGGGGAGACAGGGGGAGGCAGGAGGAGACAGGAAGAGGCAGGGGGAGACAGTGGGAGACAGGGGGAGACAGGAGGAGACAGGAAGAGGCAGGGGGAGACAGGAGGAGACAGGAAGAGGCAGGGGGAGACAGGGGGAGGCAGGGAGAGACAGGAAGAGACAGGGGGAGACAGTGGTTTACTCGTCCGATTGTCCCCCCAACTATTCAAGTGATGGCGTTCTTGGTCCTGCTGCTAATCAGACAAGCTACCGCTAGCCCCCCTGCTGTGGCCTAGCTTCCTTAATAGTCGGTTTTTAATTGAATGAAAGGTCAGATTGGCAAATGATAATGGACTCATCATATGAGCACGTGTAACCCTAGTAAAGTGTAATGTAAAAATGGTTTTCAAAAAGTATACAACGTATGGTGAACCACTCTGTACAATTGCAAGGTTGTTCAAAATATAATAAATAATGTTTAATGCACTTGAAGACATCTAGAGTGCTAATCTTCAGCGTACCTGACGAACTCTGGAACTCTGAATTTTGGAAAGATTATAGTTCTGGTATGTATGGAGAATTTGTCGTATACTTGAATACTCGTTTGTAAGAGTATTGAAAACTATTTTAAATTATTAATTCATAATAATAATAATTTGTTATTATTAAATTATTTATTTTAAATGAATAGTATCACTGTTTGAGAGAACGATTAACCATGTCTGAGAGGCACCAGGGAATGAAGGGAAAGTGATCTTTAAGGGATAATTAAGGATTAATCATCAATCATTAAACCATAATAAAAGTATTAGTTCATAACACAATCTTCAGAATTTATTTTAAAGATCTCAATGCTTGAAAAATAAAACAAATGCACAATTGATTGTAATCATTAATGTTTGGATTGGCCTATGCATCGTATTTTTTTAAAAATATTATTATAATAAATATTATTATAAATATTGAAACAATAAATAGGAAAATGAAATGTTTTCCTTTAGTCCTTCAGGTATAATTAATCTTGCATTGCTCCGCAGGCTCCAAACTAAATAAATATGATTTAAACTGAACCCAAACCTCTGTGTCAGCAAATGTTTCAAATTACAAGTGACTTAATCCTTATTAAGCACTGATTTATGTGACTGCAAATTAA
>JACYXH010000426.1:1035000-1037500 GCA_026745465.1 Lota lota | reverse complement strand
TTTGCTCCAAGCCTCTCTCTAATATGCATTCATACAATCCTTATACCATACATCACCCACTATTATACATATACACACCATTTAATACATAATCCCACACACAACTTTTTTAACTGTGCCACAACATATTCTAGATAAATATATGGTATTTTATTTTCTAAATTGTCTAAAAAACATATATTTTCTTGATGTTTGTATTCTCTATACTCCTGTTCATTGATTCTAGTTATTGATTATGTAATGTCTCTGGATTATCTGTTTGAGGCTCACTTGTGAATACTAAACTAAACTTCTTCCTTTTTAAAACTTTCAATAACTTCTTGAGATATTATCAAAGTAAAGTTTTGAGATAAGATGTGTGTGTTTCCTGATTTTTGGCTATTGTTCTTGATTTATAGTTATCTTTTTTAAGTTTTATTCTTCATTTTGTTTCCACAACCTTTTTTTTACTTTGTTTTTTTAAACTGAAAATGTTTTTTTGTTAAAGAGAGTTCATCAGATCTTTTATATGAAAATATCCATAACAATTACTTATTCTATGTCCCCATATATATAATATTATGACTGACACTCTCATGCAACTTTACACAGTCTATTTTGCATCTTATTGTTAATTTTCCTTGTTTACAGGCTATCTCACCTCTTTTTGATGAGTTTTTTTTACACACACACTCTCGTTCTCACAAAAACATCTTATTTGTTGCCGGAAATCTTTTCCCGCAACCCTCTAAGATAGATCTAAACCTTTCCATTTCTACCATATATCCTGAAAGAGGAGTTTTCAGTTTAATTCCCTCAGAGAGATGTACTGCTTTTTCTTAAATTTTGACTCATTTTTCTTTTTGTTTTTTGTTAATATCTTCTGTGTTATTTTTTTCTTGTTTTTATGTATTTATCCACTCCCAATCACCACTTTACTCTCATTCTTTGATTTTTTTTCTTCACCCATTTCCTCTCTTACCCACTTTCAAACAATCTGCCCTTTTTTTTGACTTTTTTTTATGCTTGTTTGCTCCCATTATCTATTCCCTCCCCCCCCCCCTTTTCCCCTTTTTTCCCTTTCTTCTCTTTTTGGTTCTTCTTACTCTCGCACTCTAATATTTTGGCTTTTAACCCCGAATTATCTTAAAAGATAATCCCCCCCTCTTATTCACCCCGCCTTTTTTATTCACTATTCTTATATCTTATTTCTCCCCCCCTTCCTCTTCATATTATCCGCTTTTTTATTTTTCTCTTCCAGGCTCACACCCTCCATATTTATATATTTATATTCCTCCAATTTTTCATTACACTATTTTATCTCAATTATCCCCACCTTCCTCCCCCTCTCACCACCCCCCCATTCTGTCTTGTAGACTAAATTTTCCCCATTTATTACAATTTTATAATATGCCTCTCCTCCATTAACACTCTAAAGTTTCTCTCTTCTTTCCACCCCTCACCCTTCTATCGCTCCGCCAACACCCTCTCTACTCTTCGCTCTCTCCCCTCACCCTCCCTCTCCCTCTCCCCTCTTATCTCCCTGCTCTTCTCTCTTTCTATTACTCCCCCCCCTGCCTCATATTACAGATTAAAAAAAAACCCAAAAAAATAACCCTTCTTATCTCCTAAAATGCTAAAAAGATCCCAATCTTTATAAAGCTCTTCCACTCTTAATAAATAAACTAAACCCACCCTTCACCCCCCCCCAATCCAGACAAAGAATATATTTAATATAAATGTCCAGTTTATCATTTAAAATACCTTATATAATAAAATATATTTTTGACTCAATTTAACTTTTTTAAAAACCGCGCCCAAGAGTACATGAAAATTTCAAAACTCCGATCACCCCCCTGTTAACTGATTATCTCCTATTCTTTAGAAAATATTTAGAGCAAGAGAGAGAATAAAGTAAATATTGTGCCCCCCTCGACTGCTTAACCTTGCGATTTTGTTCGCTTTTTATACAATCAGAGAGAGTAAATAAGAGCAGAACTTCAGTGTACAGCACAGCTCGCTCTAGTGATGAATTTTCTAAGATTGATTTTATTATACAAGAATATAATTTGTTTGAGACTCAGGATTATAATAGGAGGTAAAGAATCTACTGGTGTAGAGATAAAAAGAAGGACGAGAGAGGTGTGTGGTTGTTTTTGGAGAGAGAGAGTCATTAAATAAGAAAATGAGAAA
The DNA here is from genome assembly GCA_026745465.1 of Lota lota. Taxonomy (NCBI): domain Eukaryota; kingdom Metazoa; phylum Chordata; class Actinopteri; order Gadiformes; family Lotidae; genus Lota; species Lota lota. The sequence goes on along the minus strand of JACYXH010000426.1, from coordinate 1,035,328 downwards.
GGAGAAAAGGAATGTGTTGACTGTGTCGCAATAGTGCTGGGTGTGGAGAGTGTGTGGGTGTGATTGTGGGTGTGTTGAGTGTGGTGGGTGTGTGTGTGATGTGTGTGGTGTGGCGCGCGTGAGACCTGTGGGTGTGTCCCCGTCGTCCCGCGTGTGTTTTGGCGATGTGTTGGTGATGGACGTGTGTTGGGGTGTGCTGTGTGCAAGAGAGATGTGTGTGTGTGTGTGTGGTGTGGGTGTGTGTGTGTGGTGTGTGTGTGGGTGTGTGGGTGTGTGGTGTGTGTTGTTTGTGTGGTGTGGGCGTGTATGGTAGTGGGTGTGGGTGGTG
>JACYXH010000426.1:1002500-1030000 GCA_026745465.1 Lota lota | reverse complement strand
GTGACACACAGTGAGAGGACGTGTTTGTGTAATGTGCCGGGTGGCGTTGTTTCGTCAACACCTACGACAGGAAGAGGGTGTAGGTTAAGGACACAGATGGACGTCATTGTCTGGGGACAGCTCATGAGACACATTGCTTTCTCCCCTCGGCCTGCTCCACCTAATATAACGTGGATGGCTCAGTATATGGTGGAGGCTGCGTGGACCCATGTCTGTTCTAGTGAACACACAATTAAATTTGTGTGTTTGTCGCTTTGTGTGTGCGTGCGTGTGCGCGAGCGCTCGGGTCATTATAGACTTTGGCGTTAATGGCTGGTTGTTGTGCAGCCCACATGCCCTGGCGCCTCATCACAGCATCACATTGTGGAGGCCAATTACAGCCACACAGGCCCGTGTGTGGAACAAGGTAGAGTTTACCCACGCTCTCCCTAATGAGCCAGGTAAACAGGCGCTCCCCCAGTCCTGACATTTCACCGAACATCTTCAGCAAGACCACTGTGTGTCGCGCCGGTCTGTGTGTGTTTGCGTGCGCGTGCGTGTTTGTGTGCGTGTCTATGTGTGTGTTTGCGTGCGCGTGCGTGCGCGTGTCTATGTGTATGCGTGGCGTAGCACCGGCAGCCTGGCTGCGGCGGGCGGGAGGCAGCGGGAGGCAGCGGGAGGCAGCGGGAGGCAGCGGGAGGTGTTCCTGTCGGGGGGAGTGACGGGCGGTTCTGAGCGCTAAAAGAGGGTCAGGGCTGTCTCCGCACGGCTCTCTGTCACGGCCCTGTCATCCACGCCCGCCGTCACTTCCCTCGCTCGGCCCCTCGCTCGGTCCCTCGCTACGCGTGGCTGCGTCGCCATCTCTCCTCTTCTATCCCTTTCCTTAGTTTTTCTTCCGTCCTTAAAGAGCCCTCTTCCTGTTTTCCATTTTATAGACTGCACATTTTACCGGCTTTAACCACCTTTAACTGCCTTAAATAACCGGCTTTAACCGCCTCTAACCGGCTTTAACCGCCTTAAATAATCACCTTTAACCACCTCTAACCGGCTTTAACCGGCTTTAATAACCACCTTTAACCGCCTCTAACCGGCTTTAACCGCCTTAAATAACCACCTTTAATAACCACCTTTAACCGCCTCTAACCGGCTTTAACCACTTTTAATAACCACCTTTAACCGCCTCTAACCGGCTTTAACCACCTTTAATAACCACCTTTAACCAACTTTAACAGCGTTCCTCCGAAAATCCTGAACTAATGATGTGTTGGACGTAGTGTGTGTTGGGTACACTGGTAAGGAAAAAATGGGTATCCAGTCTACATCCCAGTAAATAAGACATGCTGGGAGTTACTAGGAGGGGGTGACCACATCCATCTCCTGTCACCATTTAGAGAGGTCGCGACCTTGGGGCCGTGAGAGGCATACTGCTGCTAAATAATTCACCCCGCCTCTTCATTGGAATGGATTGGACCAATCCACGGATGTACATGCACGTTTCTATAGAGGCTTGTGTGTGTGTGTGTGTGTGTGTGTGTGTGTGTGTGTGTGCGCGTGCGCGCGTGCGCGTGCGTGTCATTAAATGGATCAGTAACTATCTCCCCATCCTTGGGGCAGTTGACCTTACGACGATCTGAATAAAACCAAATGAAATGGCAGCGTGCCTGCAAATCATCTGATGTCATGAGACGTATTTACATTCAACCCTTACATGCGATGGCGTGACCTGCGACGCAGTGCCTATAAAACAGACAAAAACCAAACAACCACGTCGTCGTTGGGGATTTCCCACACGCACCTTTTCCACCGTGCGTGTAACTGAAACTCCTCGTCCCTCCTCGTCCCTCCTCGTCCAGCCGAGTCGCCTGGTCGCCCGGTTCTTCCAGAACGGGCCCCTGCGGTGGTCCTCACGTACGACAGATTCACTATGCGGGGACCCAGGAGAGAGCAGCAGGGAGATGGGACAAGGCTTTTAATTAATGCTCAGTGGGGGTGTAGTGGTGGTGGTGGTGGGAGTGTAGTGGTGGTGGTGGTGGGGGTGTAGTGGTGGTGGTGTAGTGGTGGTGGGGGTGTAGTGGTGGTGGGGGTGTAGTGGTGGTGGAGGTGTAGTGGTGGTGGTGGTGGGGGTGTAGTGGTGGTGGTGGTGGTGGTGGTGTAGTGGTGGTGGAGGTGTAGTGGTGGTGGAGGTGTAGTGGTGTAGTGGTGGTGGAGGTGGTGGTGGACAGGGTGATGCTGGTGCTGGTGGTGGGCAGGGGGGTGTTGATGGTGTGACTGGGGTAGGGCTGGGTGGAAGTGGTCAGGCAGAAATCTGCGGCTGCCTACAGACCAGTGGCTAGCAGACTGGAACCTCGTCTGTTCCCATTGTCTTTCTTTTAGTTCTTTCGTTCCTTCTTTTTTTAATCCTTTTCTTTCTTTCTTCCTTTCCTTCTTTCCTTTTTTCTCGCCTTTTCCCGTCCATTCCATTTCTACAATCTTTCCTTTTCCAGAAAATCTAAAAGATGTAAAACCCAATGAGTAAATAATTCCCTTGAGCCCCCACCGTGTGAGGTCTGCTCTGTAGGGTCCCCCCACACCTCTACTAAACCTCTCTAGAGGTAACCACACCTCTCTAGAGGTAACCACACCTCTCTAGAGGTAACCACACCTATCTAGAGTTAACCACACCTCTACTAAAGCTCTCTAGAGGTAACCACACCTCTCTAGAGGTAACCACACCTCTCTAGAGTTAACCACACCTCTACTAAAGCTTTCTAGAGGTAACCACACCTTTCTAGAAGTAACCACAACTCTCTAGAGGTAACCACACCTCTACTAAAGCTCTCTAGAGGTAACCACACCTCTCTAGAGGTAACCACACCTCTCTAGAGTTAACCACACCTCTACTAAAGCTCTCTAGAGGTAACCACACCTCTACTAAAGCTCTCTAGAGGTAACCACACCTCTACTAAAGCTCTCTAGAGGTAACCACACCTCTCTAGAAGTAACCACACCTCTCTAGAGGTAACCACACCTCTACTAAAGCTCTCTAGAGGTAACCATACCTCTACTAAAGCTCTCTAGAGGTAACCACACCTCTCTAGAAGTAACCACACCTCTACTAAAGCTCCCTAGAGGTAACCACACCTCTCTAGAACCACACCTCTCTAGAGGTAACCACACCTCTCTAGAGGTAACCACACCTCTACTAAAGCTCTCTAGAGGTAACCACACCTCTACTAAAGCTCTCTAGAGGTTACCACACCTCTCTAGAGGTAACCACACCTCTCTAGACGTAACCACACCTCTACTAAAGCTCTCTAGAGGTAACCACACCTCTCTAGAAGTAACCACACCTCTCTAGAGGTAACCACACCTCTCTAGAAGTAACCCCACCTCTCTAGAGGTAACTACACCTCTACTACACCTCTCTGGAGGTAACCACACCTCTACTAAAGCTCTCTAGAGGTAACCACACCTCTACTAAAGCTCTCTAGAGGTAACCACACCTCTCTAGAAGTAACCACACCTCTCTAGAGGTAACCACACCTCTCTAGAGGTAACCACACCTCTCTAGAGGTAACCACACCTCTACTAAAGCTCTCCAGAATGTTTTACTTCCTGTTTTCTTCTAAGTATTGAGTTACAAAGGGTCGATACTAATATGAATGGGAATGATAAATGACTATTTACTTACAGGATAGCGAACCTAACCTTGGGGTGTCTCTGGGGGATTACAATGTGAGTTTCAAGAGCGAGAGAGAAAGAGAGAGAAAGAGAGAGAGAGAGAGAGAGAGAGAGAGAGAGAGTGAGAGCGAGAGAAAGAAAGAGAGAGAGTGAGAGCGAGAGAAAGAGAGAGACAGAGTGAGAGAGAGAGAGCGAGAGAGAGAGAGAAAGAGAGAGACACAGAGAGAGCGAGAGAGAGAGAGAGAGAGTGAGAGAGAGAGAGCGAGAGAGAGAGACACACACAGAGAGAGCGAGAGACAGAGAGAGCGAGAGAGAACCCTCTCAGTATTCTTGACCACGTGCTGTCAGACGAGCGAGGCACCAACACGGAGACCGTGAGAGACAGAGAGAAAACGGAAAGAAAGTAAGGAGGAAAGAAAGACTTGAAATAGAAGCGAGTGGCGAGCAGAAGAGAAGAAACAGAACGTTGTTCAGCGCTGGAGAGGGAATCACTAACCCTGGGTTTGGTGATGGGGGAGGAAGACTGGGGGGGGAGAGCTAGAGGGAGAGAGGGGGGGGGGGTTAGGGGGTAAGGGAGAGGGGAGGAGAGTAAGGGAGTGAGAGGGGAGGGTCAGGGAGGAAGGAAGGCATAGAGGGAGGGGGAGAGAAGGGGAGGGAGGAAGGGAGAGAGGAGGGGGAGAGTAAGGGGGGAAGAGGGAAGGGGTAGAGTTATAGGGAGAGGAGTAGGGAGATTAAGGGAGGGATGAAGGGAGAGAGGAGAGGGTAAGGGAGGGAGGAGTAAGGGAGGGAGGAAAGGGATAGTGTGAGCGGGGAGAAAAGGAAAGAGAGGAAGGGCGAGAGTAAGGGAGGAAGAGGGGGAAGGGGGAAGTTAGGAAGGGAGAGGAGTGGGGAGATTAAGGGAGGGAGGAAGGGAGGGGTCGGAGAGCACAAGACAGATGACAAATTGTGATTAATAGATGGGTTCCGGGGCAGCAGTGTGGAGCGCTGCTCATTAATAGAGAGAATTAGACGGGCTGTGAGACTCAATCTGCACACTGTCACTCGCAATCAGGGCCCATAATCAGACCTGCGCGTGGGTTGGTGAAGGTACAGACACTAGAGCATGCACACACACACACACACACACACACACACACACACACACACACACACACACACACACACACGGGCACTCACACACACACACACACACACTCACATGTACACACACGCAAATGCTACAGTGTCATGTAGTACACTGACAGCATTAAACCATCCGCCACTTTTCAATTACCTTCTCCACCTCAATCTCTCTCCATCATGACACACAGCTCGTTCCCACGCTGTGTGTGTGTGTCTCTCTCTCCCCCAATCTCTCGCTCCCTCCCTGTCCGGCCCGTGTGCTCTCTGGTCAGATAAAGATCTGTCCCAGCCTGAGAGAGCTTTCTCTTGTCGGTCTGTTAACGGGGCCCTCACCTCTCTAATCAAATGTTGGCCTTCTGCTCATGCCCATTGGTTTTACTGAGTGCTCCTAATAGGGACTCTATTGGTGGGACGCCACTGCCTTAAACAGGCCTGCCTGCCTGCCTGCCTGCCTGCCTGCCTGCCTGCCTGCCTGCCTGCCTGTCTGTCTGTCTGCCTGCCTGTCTGTCTGTCTGTCTGGACCCATGTTGTCTGTTTACAAGACCGGCCCGGTCGGAGAAGCCTCTGAGAAGGATGCAGCAGGTGCGCTGCCTGACAGGTTACAGTTTGACATCGAGGGAAATCAGCAATCATTACCTGTTCGTTAGTAAGACAAACATGTTCCCTAATTAAGTAATTATCAACGCGTGTACCAAACCTTTACACAGAGGCGTCGTCGTAGGACAAACACTGCTGTCACTCATAACTCTGATGATGGCTCTGCTCCTTTGACGTACCAGGGTCAGCAGACTATCGTTAGACTATCGTTAGACTATCGTAGGTAGACTATCGTTAGTAGACTATCATTAGTAGACTATCGTTAGACTATCGTAGGTAGACTATCGTTAGTAGACTCGTTAGTAGACTATCGTTAGACTATCGTAGGTAGACTATCGTTAGACTATCGTAGGTAGACTATCGTTAGTAGACTATCGTTAGACTATCGTAGGTAGACTATCGTTAGTAGACTATCGTTAGTAGACTATCGTTAGACTATCGTAGGTAGACTATCGTTAGTAGACTATCGTAGGTAGACTATCGTTAGTAGATTGTCGTAGGTAGACTATCGTTAGACTATCGTTAGACTATCGTAGGTAGACTATCGTTAGTAGACTATCGTTAGTAGACTATTGTAGGTAGACTATCGTTAGTAGACTATCGTTAGTAGACTATCATTAGACTATCGTTAGACTATCGTAGGTAGACTATCGTTAGTAGACCATCGTTAGTAGACTATCGTTAGTAGACTATCGTTAGACTATCGTAGGTAGACTATCGTTAGACTATCGTAGGTAGACTATCGTTAGACTATCGTAGGTAGACTATCGTTAGTAGACTATCGTTAGACTATCGTAGGTAGACTATCGTTAGTAGACTATCGTAGGTAGACTATCGTTAGTAGACTATCGTAGGTAGACTATCGTAGGTAGACTATCGTTAGACTATCGTTAGACTATCGTAGGTAGACTATCGTTAGACTATCGTTAGTAGACTATCGTTAGACTATCGTTAGTAGACTATAGTTTGTAGACCAACGTTAGACTATCGTTAGACTATCGTTGTTAGACTATCGTTGTTTGACTATCGTTAGTAGACTATCGTTAGTAGACTATCGTTAGACTATCGTTAGACTATCGTTAGACTATCGTAGGTAGACTATCGTTGTTAGACTATCGTTAGTAGACTATCGTTAGTAGACTATCGTTAGTAGACTATCGTAGGTAGACTATCGTAGGTAGACTGTCGTTAGTAGACTATCGTTAGTAGACTATCGTTAGTAGACTATCGTTAGTAGACTATCGTTAGACTATCGTTAGACTATCGTAGGTAGACTATCGTTGTTAGACTATCGATAGCAGTGAAGATTGGTCTCCTACCTATGCCCTGGTAGGTCCAGGAAGCAGATCCATCATGAGTGTGGTGAGCGATACCTTCGTCCTGTGATGACGTCTCTGGGAAACGGTCTATTCCCGTCTGTATCCATTCCTTAGTCTTGCATCAACCAACGGCTGCGGCTGAATGGACCTTCTGCTGGTTGATCTCCTCACTGTAGCTCTCATCACCAAGACATCTGAACATCTAGCTCAGCACGGAAAACCACTGGTGTCTGCATGCACACTCATTCATAATGAATGAGTGAACCCGTAGTTTACTTTATGCTAAGAACTTAACTAAACAAACTGAACAGATTTTTCTTACAATTTCAAGTACCTACAAGGTGTTTTGGGAATATGGGAGCATTGAATGTTTCCTGTAAACTACTGTAGCAAGGAGGTAAACTACTGTAGGTAAACTACTGTAGCAAGGAGGCAAACTACTGCAGCAAAGAGGTAAACTACTGTAGGTAAACTACTGTAGCAAGGAGGTAAACTACTGCAGCAAAGAGGTAAACTACTGCAGCAAAGAGGTAAACTACTGTAGCAAAGAGGTAAACTACTGTAGGTAAACTACTGTAGCAAAGAGGTAAACTACTGTAGCAAAGAGGTAAACTACTGTAGCAAAGAGGTAAACTACTGTAGGTAAACTACTGTAGCAAAGAGGTAAACTACTGTAGGTAAACTACTGCAGCAAAGAGGTAAACTACTGTAGCAAAGAGGTAAACTACTGTAGCAAAGAGGTAAACTACCGTAGGTAAACTACTGTAGCAAAGAGGTAAACTACTGTAGCAAAGAGGTAAACTACTGCAGCAAAGAGGTAAACTACTGCAGCAAAGAGGTAAACTACTGCAGCAAAGAGGTAAACTACTGTAGGTAAACTACTGTTGCAAAGAGCTAAACTACTGTAGGTAAACTACTGTAGCAAAGAGGTTCTTCAATGGCTGTTTGGCTGTTGAATAATGTGTCATAGTGGTTATAAATCATTATGGCTGTCAGATGACGGGTAATCAAAGCATTGCATTGAAATAAATGTTCTTGTCAGTTGCCTTGCTGCTGAAGTCCGACAGATAAGATCAAAATCACTTAATATATTCATATATCCACATTCATATAGATATATTTCCCTCAACATCACCTTGTACGTTATGGATCTGAGTGGAGGAACTTGTTGATATTCACAATGTTTTCCCAAACTATATCGTGATGACAGACGAAAAGAGCTTGTGATGCAGAGCATGAAGTGCCGGTCAATTATAAATATAATAGTCAATGCATAGTCTTATAGGATTCCATCACAGATATTCATCCGAGTATTTAATATTTAACTAGGCTGCAAACCCTTCATCTCGCTAAATTGTCCTCCCTTATGGCGATGATAATCTAAAGGACTAGCAGTGGGATATAGGCCCGTTATACCACACACACGCATGCACACACACACACGCATGCACACACACACATGCACACACACACACACACACATGCACACACACACACACACACACGCATGCACACACACACACGCATGCACACACACACATGCACACACACACACACATGCACACACACACACACATGCATGCACACACACACACATGCATGCACACACACACACACACACATACACCCACACCAACACACGCATGCACACACACCCACACGCACACACACACAGTCACGGTACACACACACACGCATTCTCGCACACACATACCCACACACACATACTTGCTCGCATGCACGCACACACAGATGCGTGTGTACAGAAGCAATATTTCTCCACTGCTAACAGGCCTGTCCTCTGAACCAGTGACCCAGTGTTGCTCAAATAAGTTTCCTACTTTCTGACAAGCAGCCCTTATTTTCTATCTTCAAATGCAAATGTGCCCAGAGTCATGTGCTGGGTGCCGGGGGCTCTGCTGCTGACAGAACGCATCCTGGGGAGCGATCTATTGATCCATATTCAATATCTGCTGCTCTCACGCGCACCCCAAAGTTAGGAGAGGAATAAATAAGGAGCCAAAGTGACAGCACACGTCCAAGTGCACTTGGTCCTCGGAGGGATGATGGGAGCCTAAATGACCACAAAGACACGCACACACACGCACAAGCACACACGCACGCACACAGACGCGAACGCACACACATACACACGCATACGCACACGCAGACTCGCATGCACAAACACACACACGCACAGATTGGAGGGGGTTGTCAGTAGCAACATGTCTGTCACCTCTAATAAGATGAGAAGGCTACAAACACTCTTTACCGACCGCCATTCCTCTTACCAGCACTAACAACTAACACTTATCAAAATGTATTCACAAAACAGCAATGTGTAAGCTATACATGCTTGTTGGTTACCCTATGTAGGCTATTATACGATGTGTAGAGAGATATAGGCCTACCTCGACATTTATAAGGGTATTAAACACTATACAGCTGTGATATATTGAATAAACAGCTGTTGGTTACATGTGATTTGTGAAAGGTCACGCGGGATGGGACGGTGTCTGTCGGTGCCGGTGTGTGCGCGTGGCCGGGAGACGCGGAGGGCGGGGGAGTAGGGAGACGCGGAGGAGAGAAAAGCCGGCGGATTACAACAAGTGAGGGAACTGTTGCTTTGCGCGCAAAAGTCTGCGCGGTAAACCGGTTTGGCAAAAGTCGTTCGATTTATCCGACGCTATCCGGAAAACTTCAAAAGACACGATCCGCTACTTTAGGGCATTCGACTCCCCGCACGCACGCACGTGGACGGATGGGATTTCAGCGTGTTCCGCGTGTTTGGGTCCACGGCATCACGCAGCACCGTGCTGCATGAAGACGCGCAGTCTTACCGGATTCTCTTGTTTCCCCGTTTTGAGAGTCCACCGCACATCCCCGATTCCATTTTAAACGACGAATTTAAAAGCAACGCGGAAAGAGTGAGGTAAGATCAACATGTCAACTACTTAAGTTAGGTTATCTAGACGTGATCTTCAGAAGTTTTTTTTTAAATCTTTGTGTTATTCATCTCGGCTAAAGAAATACATTTTAAACCACTGCAGTTGCAAATAATAGTGGTTCAATTATCATTATCATTTGCAATTTAATAGAGTGAAGATTGGACTAGTTAGTGGCATCAGTTTAAGACATCGTCAATTAAATGTGACTAAATTACTTTCGATTATTGAGGCCTACAGCTTAATGTTTAAGAATTATAATTAAAATATTTTAATTAAGCCTGCTTCAATTCTACACTTATATATCTTGAATTATTTGTACACATGAGGATTTATTGTAAATTAATTTAAACCATCAATTTGTGTTCTTTTTGTTTCCTCAATAAAAAAATCGATATATATTTTGAAGATAATATTGTAGCTTATATATTTATTAGAAATTATGAGTCTTTCAAAATAAGGGTGGTTTTCATTGTCATGAATACTAATTTTGTGTGTGTGTGTGTGTGTGTGTGTGTGTGTGTGTGTGTGTGTTCTTTTACTCTAGATTAACCTGTGGGCCTTCAACATTTCTGTGGCTATAATTGGAGGCTGAGCATAAAAGCTTCATCAAACGATATTCATTCCCAAAATATTTGAGAAACGTTTTCACACCTTTATCTATTTATCTTGTAAATCTCCGTCTAATAAATACCAGATCGAAAAAAATCCTTCATTTCAATTCAGATAAATTGAATAGCGATAAGTAAAAATGGAGCTGTGAGTAAATTAACCACAGTGCCGGGATTTCTTTAGCAAAACCAAAGAAGAGGAACAAAAGGATTGCTGTTTTTCTTGCACCCCCCCCCCCCCCCCGCCCCCCCTCCCACCCTGACCCCTGGACCAGCGGTGAGTGGCCTTCTCTGTATGTAGTGGATGAGATGAGCTCCACAGGGAACACTGTGGACCCCACCTGACAGCTCGCTGCCTGAACGCCTGACACACATTCAGCAGACACCCCCCCCCACCCCCCACCCCCCGCCCGCCTCAAACCTGGGAATAAACACGACTGCTGGACCGTTTCAATCCACTGGCTCGGCCGTCACTTATTCTCCACAAACACACAAAAATAGATGAGCATGCGTGCGTCTGGCCTGTGAAATCATGAAATACCTTCACAGATTAGCAGCCCTGTAAAAGATTGGCGTTAAAAGAGGAAGGGACGTGAGCTAAATGCATGGAATGCTAAGCGATGGAGAAGCACACTTGCTAGTCTCCCCTTGACTTGTGATTCCCCGTCACCTGCCTTCCATCCCGGCCGTCGGGCTCCGAGAAGCAGCTCCTTCTCCGCTCCTCCTCCGCTCCTCCTCCGCTCCTCCTCCGCTCCTCCTACTCTCCTCCTCCTCCTCCTCCTCCGCTCCTCCTCCTCCTCCGCTCCTTCTCCGCTCCTCCTCCTCCGCTCCTCCTCCTCTCCTCCTCCTCCGCTCCTCCTCCTCCTCCGCTCCTCCTCCTCCGCTCCTCCTCGCGCATCGCCAGCCACCGCTCCTCCCTGAATCCCTGAATCCCTGAATCCCTTAGTCGGGTCTCGCCTCCGGTTCAGTCTGGCCGGCACGGCCCTCCCAGCCAAGGGGGAGGAGGACTTCCTCACGCTGGCTGGCTCTCGTCTCAGCCGCAAGAAGCGTGTCATCGGGGCGGGGGTCGGCGTGGCCATGGTTCTGGTGCTGCTGGTGGCCATCCCCCTATTGGTCCACAGCACCAAGGGGGGAGGGTCCGGCGCAGGGGGCAGCCGCTACGAGATGCTGGGCAGCTGCAAGATGGTGTGCGACACCTTCACCCCCCCCCAGGGGGAGCTGACCGCCGCCTCGCCCCAGCCTCCGGACTTCCCGGGGCGGAAGGGCAAACCCGGGTTTCGCGGCAGTCCCGGACTCCCGGGTCCGATGGGCCCCAAAGGGCCCCCGGGGGAGCCGGGCAAGCCCGGTCCTGCCGGGCCCCCGGGCCCCGGGCCGGGGGGCTACGTCCCCTCCTTCTACAGCCCCAAGATCGCGTTCTACGCGGGCCTCCGCAAGCAGCACGAGGGCAACGAGGTGCTGAAGTTTGACGACGTGGTCACCAACGTGGGCAACTACTACGAGCCCAGCACGGGCAAGTTCACCTGCCCCCTGCCGGGCATCTACTACTTCAGCTACCACGTGCTGATGAGGGGCGGCGACGGCACCAGCATGTGGGCCGACCTGAAGAAGAACGGGCAGGTGAGACACATGAGGCGCAGCAGGTGATGTAGACCAGGTGATGTAGACCAGGTGATGTAGACCAGGTGATGTAGACCAGGTGATGTAGACCTGGTGATGTAGACCAGGTGATGTAGACCAGGTGATGTAGACCAGGTGTTGTAGACCAGGTGATGTAGACCAGGTGATGTAGACCAGGTGATGTAGACCAGGTGATGTAGACCAGGTGATGTAGACCAGGTGATGTAGACCAGGTGTTGTAGACCAGGTGATGTAGACCAGGTGATGTAGACCAGGTGTTGTAGACCAGGTGATGTAGACCAGGTGATGTAGACCAGGTGATGTAGACCAGGTGATGTAGACCAGGTGTTGTAGACCAGGTGATGTAGACCAGGTGTTGTAGACCAGGTGATGTAGACCAGGTGATGTAGAACCCAAAGGGCGCGCAACGCCACGGGGATGGACCAAAGAGTCCTTTTGGAAAAGTGAAAATTAATTTAACAAACATTATGTTCCCCAAATGAAGGCGTGGCATTATTGTATAAAGTCTTTTTTACTTAGATGTGGTTGAGAAGGAGGGTGAGGGATAAGATATACTTCATTAATTGCAGATGGGAAATGAGGAGAGAGAGAGAGAGAGAGAGAGAGAGAGAGAGAGAGAGAGAGAGAGAGAGAGAGAGAGAGAGAGAGAGAGAGAGAGAGAGAGAGAGAGAGCGAGAGAGAGAGAACCTCCTCGTCTCCTGACGGAGTGACGTCTGGAAGACGACAGGTGGCTCCAGGTCCTCTGAGGAACTCCTGACTCCAACCTTAATGAACAAACAAAAGCAGCTGTGACGGCGTCCATCTGGAGATTCCTGACACGCTTGAACCTTTCTCTGGCTCTGACATGCATGCCTCTGAGCAGAGGGTTGGGTCGGGGGATCTTCCATCCAACGTTGTATTTGGATCTCTCTGAGAGCCGAACGGGCCCCAGGCGGAGGCAGAACGGGTCGGGGCGAAAGCGTTGTGGTAGTGAGCGCGCCGTGACCCCGGCGGCACATGCCTTATTCATGACGGTCTGCCACCGGTCGGCCACTTAGATTGTGCTTCATCCGGTCTCTCTTACGCACCCGGCGCCACGCACGCGTTCCAGCAGAGTGTCAGAACCGGGCTGTTCTCCTTTAGAACCGGGCCTCTGTTCTCCATTAGAACCGGGCCTCTCTTCTCCATCAGAACCGGGCTTCTGTTCTCCTTTAGAACCGGGCCTCTGTTCTCCTTTAGAACCGGGCCTCTGTTCTCCATCAGAACCGGGCCTCTGTTCTCCATCAGAACCGGGCCTCTGTTCTCCTTTAGAACCGGGCCTCTGTTCTCCTTTAGAACCGGGCCTCCGTTCTCCTTTAGAACCGGGCCTCCGTTCTCCATCAGAACTGGGGCTCTGTTCTCCTTTAGAACCGGGCCTCCGTTCTCCTTTAGAACCGGGCCTCTGTTCTCCATCAGAACCGGGCCTCCGTTCTCCTTTAGAACCGGGCCTCTGTTCTCCTTTAGAACCGGGTTTTACGGGGGTAGTTATTTTGTGGGTCTCTTTGCATCTACATTGTAAGGACAGATGAGAGCCTTCACACAGACGGCGTAGAGTAGGTCTTTTATTTGAGTGATCTGTAAACCGGGTTCATTTGCTTCCTGTTCTACTGATTTGGGGTCAGGAGTTCAGGGCTCTATGAAGTGGAGGGGGCAGAGAGGAAAATGGCAGCTATAATTGGGGGCCAGCTTTGTCGCATACCAGCGCAGATATTGTCATTCCTGTCCTCTTCTGCTGTTAAATGTTTCATCGCCCTGAGATGAGATCTTCTTCCCTCCTCCTGCCCCCTCCTTCACACACACACACACACACACACACACACACATTAGGCATACCTACACACACGCGCGCACGCACACACACACACACACACACACACACACACACACACACACATGAGGCATACCTACACACACGCGCACACACGCACACACTTTGCATGTATATGTGCAAGACGCAAACAGGCACATATGTATGCACACACAGACACACAGACACACGCACAAAGACACACACAGACACATGCACCCCCCACCCGTTGCACTCACTTCTACCTGGCTATTGGCTGAAGTGACTTTCTCCCATTATATTCTCTATCAACTAAATTATTTAAGCTCATTCAGTGGCAATCTTGTCCTCGGTTTCTGAACAAACATCTGCAGCTCTCTGGCGAATTCACAAGTAGAGAGCCACAACCTTGACGAGATGTGGGGATGCGAGCTCCCATAGAAAAGTTACATTTAAGAAAATGGACGATAGGAATTACTCAATTATTGGTTTCAGTGAGCATTTTGTCAGACCGTTTATATTCAGGAATTATTTTGCTTATTGTAGACCAGTGAAATAGAATAATCAAATTCTGAGCAACCATGTCTGAATATTTATTCTAAATATAGAATGCACGAACGTTTGGCGATGTGTGTGTGTGTGTGTGTGTGTGTGTGTGCGCACATTCTGTTTTGTGTGGTGTGTGTGTGTGTTCTGTTTTGTGTGGTGTGTGTGTGTGTTCTGTTTTGTGTGTGTGCGTGTGTGTGTTCTGTTTTGTGTGTGTGCGTGTGCGTGTGGTGAACGGCCAGAGTTTCTCTGCATGACCTCAAGAAGAGAGACGCGATCAAAAGGCATTTAGACAAAAGGGGGCAGCAGAACGAGAGGCTCGGGCCAGGGGGAGGTCGGTCAAGACAACACAGACTGACTCCCACTTATTTCCATGAGAACAAAGTGTGGAGGCAGAGAGGCAGGCTGCAGGAGCCTTGGCGAGAGATGGGTCATCCTTCGAAACGCTACAGAAGACCCAGGAGATGGAGAGCGCAGGCGTGCACGCAGCGAGACGGATGTTTGACACAGAGACACAGAGTCCAACATCTCCCCAGGCCGGAGTACAGACCTTCTCGACAGGCGCTGACGTGGACAGCTGAGCTGCTGCTGAGGGGGGGGGGGGGTCCCGTGTGTGGAGCCCACCAGGTGAGGAGGACGCTTCAAGGACTGGGAGGGAGAAATAGAAGAAGAAGGAGAAGAAGAAGAAGGAGAAGGAGAAGGAGAAGAAAAAGAAAGAGAAGAAGAAAGAGAAGAAGAAAAAAGAGAAGAAGAAGAAAGAGAAGAAAGAAAGAGAAGGAGAAGAAGAAGAAAGAAGGAGAAGAAGGAGGAGAAAAAAAAACACAGCCTCTGGATGTCAAAGAAATCATCATAAGATTTGTGTTGACTTAGATGACCTTTTTATATAGATTTATGGTTCACAACCGATATGTACTGTGCCCTTTGGAATGATGAGCTGGCATGGCCGGTGAATATTTATAGTTTGAATATGGAGTGATCCAGGGTCAGTTTGGGACCGTGTCCTTGTGTGTTTTGACTTAAAGACGGCAAAGTGAGAAGCACAGTGTGCTGTTGTCTTCCGTCCCCGAGGCCACATTGGACACCACTGGTTTGGCTTGATTGGCATTTTAATGTGAATGTCTTCACATTAAGTTCAGGTTCAATCATACAATAACAGAATAGAAGGTCGCTTAAGTTTAAAACAGGAAGGTGGAATGTGCGTGGGGGAATTAAGAATATAAAAAACACAACTATAGCGTTGTAAGAGTGTCAAGTTTAAATGTATGTTAAAGGTTGTAAGTAAGAGGGTACATTTCTGCTAATGAACCGAGCTGCAAACCAATTAGTATTTTAATTGAATTAAAAGGAACATTGCTCGTCATATGAAATCTGTACGTTGCGTGGTAGGGCATCGTGGCGTTACCACATGGACAGTAGCCTCATTAGCTGTTTGATCGCGACATCAAAATGTGGTCGGCGAGAACAGAACGTAAACGAGTCTCGTGCGGGTGTTGTGTGGTCGTTGTGCGGGTGTTGTGTGGTCGTTGTGCGGGTGTTGTGTGGTCGTTGTGCGGGTGTTGTGTGGTCGTTGTGCGGGTGTTGTGTGGTCGTTGTGCGGGTGTTGTGTGGTCGTTGTGCGGGTGTTGTGTGGTCGTTGTGCGGGTGTTGTGTGGTCGTTGTGCGGGTGTTGTGTGGTCGTTGTGCGGGTGTTGTGTGGTCGTTGTGCGGGTGTTGTGTGGTCGTTGTGCGGGTGTTGTGCGGGTGTTGTGTGGTCGCTGGGGGCTCCAGAAGCTACTAATGAACCTCATCTGACCGGGTGTTGTGGGGGCCGTCTTGAGGGGGCTGCTTTTAAGAAGCTGGTTCATGCCGTCGCGTTAGCTTCTTGCTATGGAAACAATAGCTTCCACCCTCTCCCTTCTTGTCCCCGTGTCAGACGGGAATAATGTATTTTACAACACATATAATGAGCGTTATCTTGTGACAATGCCTGGAATTCACGTGGACTCAGACGTTGCGTCCCTTTGGTCCGTATGCGTGGACTCTGGCCCAAATGGCCGGACTAGTCTGCTTTAATGGCCGTCGCCATTATACTGTGAAAAGTAATACGACTGAGCTGAGGCAATCCTTTGTTGTCCTTCATCCCCATTACATCCTTCTTCGTCTTCATCAGCGGAGCGCGCTGCTTTGCTGGACGCCGAGCTAAAGGTAAAAAGGTTGCGATATACAGAGACTTTGTGTATATTAAATAGCTATGTTTAAATTATGTTGGTTGCTTTTCATTTATAGCAGTTCTGCAGTTTGAAAAAATTATCATCGTTACATATGTATTAGAATATAAAAACAAAATCGACCTATCTAATGATGATTGATTAATTAAGGATTAATAACCTACACATGTGGTTCTAAACTACAGGTACAGCAGTGACAGATATTGCACACACACACACACACACGCACACACACAGAAAATCCAATTAGGCTCTTTCTAATCAACGGCTTGACACCTTAGGTCCTGAGTGTCATGGCACAATATCAGCATTTATATGCCAATTAGGGTCTGAGGGTGTGGTGCTGGGGAAAGGTTCCTGTACTGTTCCATGATGAAAAGGGGAGCCTGGAAACACGATAGGATAGGAGATGGAGAGAAGAAAAGATAGAGAGAGCAAGTGGATGAGGGACACAGAGAGAGAGAGAGAGAGAGAGAGAGAGAGAGAGAGAGAGAGAGAGAGAGAGAGAGAGAGAGAGAGAGAGAGAGAGAGAGAGAGAGAGAGAGAGAGAGAGAGAGAGAGAGAGAGAGACAGAGACAGAGACAGAGAGAGAGAGAGAGAGAGAGAGAGAGAGAGAGAGAGACAGAGACAGAGACACAGAGAGACTGAGAGAGAGACAGAGACATACAGAAACAAATCTTTCCCACGCCCTTCCCTCTCCCTGTTAACCCCCCCCCCCCCACCCCCCCCCCCCCCACCCCCACCCCCACCCCCCCACCCCCGGTCCCTCAGGTGAGTTTAAGGCGGCCCTCGGCGGTTCTGCTCTGAGAGGTCCGTACATCACAGTGAATGAATCCCGTCTGCTTTATTGCCATTTAGGGCTCTGTGGTACCGCTGCTACAAAAGAGGAACCCAACAGAAATGAATTCACACCAAACCAACAGTGTTTGGCCACCATGGCCGGCGCCCTGCTTATCGCTCGCACATGGACGTGCTGGATCAGATCGCTGGCTAAAAAGTTCCCTCGCCATTACTCACAGCCCCGCCCCCGCCCCCTCCTCCCCCTCCTCCCCCCTCCCTCCCTCCCTCCTCCTCCTCCCCCTCCTCCTACCCCTCCTCCTGCCTCCTCCTCCTCCTCCCCCTCCTCCTCCCTCCCTCCTCCTTTTCCTCCCCCTCCTCCCCCTGGTTGGCTTCTCCTTCTCCTCCTCCTCCTCCTCCTCCCCCTCCTCCTTTTCCTCCCCCCTGGTTGGCTTCACCCCCTCAGCCTGTGCCTGGACTGTTAAAGTGCCTGCAGCTGTACGGTCACTCCTCTAAAGGGCTGGTCTACCGCGAGTCTCAACATACACCCCCCCCCCCCCAGTCTCCCACCCCCCCCCGCTCACCAGGTGGCCAGACGTACATGTGTTGTTCACCTTCTTTACTGGAGCCACTGGGTGGAGCGGCGGTTAACCTGAGGGCTATTCAGCCCCTCCTCGCGGCTTTCAAACCAGCGCCATTCGGTTTGTTGGACCTCTAGTATAAGTCAGTCAATAATTTAAGTGTTATTCACTCGACTCGTCCTTGCTCTCTTGCCCTCCCTCTCTCGCTCTGGCTTTCTGATTGCCTTGCTCACCCAATCTCTCTCTGCCTGATTGCCTTGCTCACCCATTCTCTCTCTCTCTCTCTCTCTCTCTCTCTCTCTCTCTCAGCTGGGGGAGCAGATCAAGTCAGAACCGGGCTTGACAGAAATTCACTCCCTGGTCGCTATCAATCTCCACTGTTGTTGACAGTAATCCTGATCTCCCCCCCCCCCCCCCCCCACCCCCCCGGACAGACCCAGACAGATCGGTCTGCTATTTAGAGTCTCACCAGGGTCCAGTTCAGCTCGATATGTTTATTTGCTTAACCATTAGTATGTAACGCCATTTCTTTTCATGTGTTTTTCATATAAGGCCTACTGGGTGGTCTTTACGTTGAAATGCACAGGATGCTACAGGCCAACTCCCATCTTGGATGTGTTTAGAGACACACCAATGTATTCATGTCATGCTTCTATAGGAGAACGCATCCATGAATTCATTTCACATTAAATGTCAACAACTGTATACATTTTTGTCGTGGCCTTATCCTAAAATGTGGGCATTCCTAAAGGGAACCATCTATATTTCCGTATTCTTCATAGTTATAATACAGGGTTTTGAAAGTTTATAAGCATATGCTTGGCATTACCACAACGAGGAGATTTAGACAGACTTTAGCGCTGCTCTTGCATTGAACCATGAACAAGTCAATCCAATACGTACTTAATTCAATAATTCAATAGAGAATCGTTTTTCCTTGGACAGGTGGCATGTATTGCAATTCTCATGGTATGCATTTATCCTTTTGTTTTAGCTATATACAGTATCCGATTCAGAATGTCGGCATAGTGTTGATACAATGTTGGTATATTGCTGGTATATTGTTGGTATATTGCCGGTATATTGCTGGTATATTTTTGGTATATATGGTTGGTATATTGCTGGTATATTGTTGGTATATTGTTGGTATATATTGCTAGTATATTGTTGGTATATAGCTGGTATATTGTTGGTAAATTGCTGGTATATGTTTTGGTATATTGCTGGTATATTGTTGGTATACTGTTGGTAAATTGCTGGTATATGTTTTGTATATTGTTGGTATATTGCTGGTATATTGTTGGTATATTAGTCAAGCTGAGATGAATATATTGTCATGGGATTGTTGCCATTCAACCGTGAAGGCAGATGTCGGATTTACAAGATGGCAGAATCTGAAATATCATTTTTTTCCCGTAAGTCCCCTTAGTTTATCTCTGGGGAGCCATTTGTGGCCCTCAGAGTATCACAATCTACACCAAATCTGGAAATATCTGTCATATGCTCTGCTGTTTCTGAGCGGTTCACTTGACACACATAATACAAAACACAGACGAAGCCTTTGTTATAAAAACACTGTCGATAGGAGTCGACGTTATGAGCGCCTTGGGTTGCTTTAGCGGCTATGTGCTACTTCTTCATGGCGCGTTTGACCGGTGTAGCCCATTCTAAGCCCCCCCGTTTACTGTGGTTGTATAGAGTTATCGAGGAGTTGGAGCTATTAAAGGGGAGAAGGGAGGAGAAGGGGGGGAGAAGGGAAGAGAAGGGGGGAGGTTGGCTGCCATGTCAGTTCAGCTACCAATTACCGTAGCCTGTAGCCCCTGCAGCCGCCAAGGTTCTGTGTGTGTGTGTGTACGTGCACGCGCGCACACACACACACACACACGTGTGCACACATGCACATACACACACGTGTGCACACACACACACGTGTGCACACACACAGACGTGTGTGTGCCTAAGAAGAGGCGTGTTGTCTCATGAGACCTGCCACAGCAGCAAGCCGTTAATCAATCCGATTTAGAGCAGCGCGGGACACGCTTAGCCAACACACACACACATACGCACACACACACATGCGCGCGCACACACACAGACACACACATACGCACACACATGCGCGCACACACACACACACAGACACACACAGACACACGCGCACACACACAGACACACGCGCGCACACACACACACACAGACACACACATATGCACACGCACACAAACACAGACACACACAGACACATGCACACACACACAAACACAGACACACACACACACACACGAGTCTGCGTGACCTGCATCTCATCTCGCCCTACGCACAGAAAAAGACATAAAGAAAGAGAAAGGAAGCAGGAAAAGATGGATAGATGAGTCTAGAATGAAGCAATAGAAAAGGGTGTTGCAAATGGGAGAGGAATGATGGAGGATGGAGGTGGTGGTGGAGGTGGAGGAGGAGGGCTGTGGTACAAGGCGGAGACAGCAATTAATGGCGTGGTGTGTGTTGAATCCCAAAAAAAGAGAGACAGCGAGGCAGCGGGGAGATATCGATTTGTTTCGTTTGGAACAGCAGCGACGTGGACGCCATTACTCATACGGGGAAATAGGGTGAATTAATGAGTTAAATACATGACAACGAAGAGGACATGTTATCACTGCAGAGGGAGCCTGGGGGGTCTGCTGAGGGAGCCTGGGGGGTCTGGTGGTGGTGAGGGAGCCTGGGGGGTCTGCTGGTGGTGAGGGAGCCTGGGGGGTCTGCTGAGGGAGCCTGGGGGGTCTGGTGAGGGAGCCTGGGGGGTCTGGTGGTGGTGAGGGAGCCTGGGGGGTCTGCTGAGGGAGCCTGGGGGGTCTGGTGAGGGAGCCTGGGGGGTCTGGTGGTGGTGAGGGAGCCTGGGGGGTCTGCTGGTGGTGAGGGAGCCTGGGGGGTCTGCTGAGGGAGCCTGGGGGGTCTGGTGAGGGAGCCTGGGGGGTCTGCTGGTGGTGAGGGAGCCTGGGGGGTCTGCTGAGGGAGCCTGGGGGGTCTGGTGGTGGTGAGGGAGCCTGGGGGGTCTGCTGGTGGTGAGGGAGCCTGGGGGGTCTGGTGGTGGTGAGGGAGCCTGGGGGGTCTGCTGGTGGTGAGGGAGCCTGGGGGGTCTGCTGGTGGTGAGGAGGGGTCTGCTGGTGGTGAGGGAGCCTGGGGGGTCTGGTGGTGGTGAGGGAGCCTGGGGGGTCTGGTGGTGGTGAGGGAGCCTGGGGGGTCTGGTGAGGAGGGGTCTGGTGGTGGTGAGGGAGCCTGGGGGGTCTGCTGGTGGTGAGGAGGGGTCTGCTGGTGGTGAGGGAGCCTGGGGGGTCTGGTGAGGAGGGGTCTGCTGGTGGTGAGGGAGCCTGGGTGGGGGTGTTGTGGCGTAGACGTGTTGGGTGGAGGTGTGGAAGGAGCCCGGGTGGGGGTGTTCTGTAAGGGTCGGGTGGGGGTGACGGAGCAGGCAGGATGGCGTATGACTGAATGGAATGATGGAGAGTACTTTGAGCTACAGCCGCGAGCCGGACAGGGACAGAGTGAGGCTAGGAGATTTGCATTCATTAATATGGATGTGCTTGTGTACTCTATTTTCCTGCATTAAATGGATGGGCTGCTTGAATAAGTGGTTACTTATCCCACAATAGGGACATTTATTATAGGCTGATTTGCCTGTTGGATCCAGAGCTAGGGCTGGATGCATGTACTGAGGATAAATTGCTAACAGTGTGGGGTAGATGGGCCATTAGTGATGCGTATTAGTGATGCAAGAGCAGTCATGCAGTCGCTCACACCTGACATACACCTCTCTTTAAATACACCAAGAACACATTTTATCATTTAATCCAATTTAATTTGTTTTTACTACCAAATCTTTACTTAATTTAATGTGACTGAGTGTGTGTGTGTGTGACTGTGTGTGTGTGTGTGTGTGTGTGTGTGTGTGTGTGTGTGTGTGTGTGTGTGTGTGTGTGTGTGTGTGTGTGTGTGTGTGTGTGTGTGTGTGTGTGTGTGTGTGTGTGTGTGCATGCGTGCGAGTTTGTGTATAGCTTACTGCCTTGCTTTATTTTTAACCCGTTCATCCCAAATAACTATTTGGGATGACTATAATAGCAATTCTCTGGCTAGTGGCCAGTGACCTTTGACCCCTGCCTTCCACAGGGGTTATCCTGATCCTGGACCATCAATAGACCCGTAGGGAAAGCAGGTGTAGCTCCTTCCATTGACTATGGGTCCGTTCCATTTAGCTACGGCAGAGCACCAGTATAGACTCAACTAGTCCGGTGGATACACATCGACCACGGTGCCTCAGCTAAATAAATGTAATGTCAAGGTCAGGTAATGTCAACACATCCTGTTAAGAGTACAGGAACAGGAAGTTACTTTACCCTACGCTGGACGACCTGGGAAGGAATCCTCTTACTGGAGGTGTCCGGGCACCACAGCTCAGACCTGCCAAGTGGACACACATCTTAAACCTCTGATAGTGTGTGTGTGTGTATGTGTATGTATGTGTGTGTGTGTGTGTGTGTGTGTGTGTGTGTGTGTGTGTGTGTGTGTGTGTGTGTGTGTGTGTGTGTGTGTATGTGTATGTGTGGACTATATATATATATGGCTCATTTGGCCTTCTTCTACCAATGTGGTGTATGTCAGCTTGCTCTAAAGCGCGTAGTCAATATGGAAGACCTGAGGAATAAAGTCATAATCTCTGTGTGCTCGCTCTTCATCTGTAATTAACCTTTTAGCTGGCAGTGATGAACATCTTTTAAAGTGGGGGATAGATTAGAGCTGGGGGCTCTTCGCTGCAGGTCACATGACCTGTAGCTTTTATGTCAAAGTGTCCGGCCAGGGTTGAAACACGCACAGGAAAAGGTTGCTTCTAATCAGTCCTCTCTGGCAGGCTGTGTGTGTGTGGCCACGCCCTTCACCTGGTCCTGTGTGTGTGTGTGTGTGTGTGTGTGTGTGTGTGTGTGTGGCCACGCCCTTCACCTGGTCCTGTGTGTGTGTGTGTGTGTGTGTGTGTGTGTGTGTGTGTGTGTGTGTGTGTGTGTGTGTGTGTGTGTGTGTGTGTGTGTGGCCACGCCCTTCACCTGGTCCTGTGTGTGCTCTGGGTTAAGGTGCGGGCCAGCGCCATCGCCCAGGACGCCGATCAGAACTACGACTACGCCTCCAACAGCGTGATCCTCCACCTGGACGTGGGCGACGAGGTGTGTGTGCAGCTGGACGGGGGCAAGGTCCACGGGGGGAACACCAACAAGTACAGCACCTTCTCCGGGTTCCTCATCTACCCCGACTGACAGAACCCCCCCCCCCCTCCCCGCTCTACACACACACACACACACGCACAACCACACACACACACAACCACACACACACACGTGCACACACACACACGCACAACCACACACACGTGCACACACACACACACAACCACACACAACCACACACACACACGTGCACACACACACACACACACACACACACTCGACAGTCTTTAACATGCTGGTCCAACAGAACTTCCCCTGTGTGTTGCTGTATATAAACATGTTCCCTGAAGCCTAACTTGTTATTGTGGTTAACGCGGTCGAGTTAGAGGACACCCATGTGAAAAGAAGACAGCGGTATCATAAGTAGAGGTTTACCTCAGATGAACCAATGTGTGTTGTTGCCTTTATTCGGTATCATGAACAGTGTGTGTGAGCATGGATAAAGTGATTCCAGTCTATTGATCTTTTATATTGGTCTATTGATGTGCGTGCGTACAAACACACACACACACACACACACACACACACACACACACATGCATGCATGTGCACAGCAATTTTTAATTAGTTTGACTTTTCCAATATCAGTGGTTACATTGGAAACGCAGAATGACCATTTTGCCAGCGGTCTGAAAATCGAGCAGAAGGATCTCTGAACATAGAATGAAAATAGAGGCTACGACACCTTGCTTGATCGCTGGAGATGGATTCTCAATATGGCTGCAGACACTAAAACGAGAAAAGTCATGAATACATCGATCTGCACTGATAACACATCCAACACCATGAGCAAATCCACAAAGTTGTGTGTGTGTGTGTCTGTGTGTGTGTGTTTTTTCTGTGTGTGCTAGTTTTTTCTGTGTGTGTGTGTGTGTGTGTGTGTGTGTGTGTGTGTGTGTGTGTGTGTGAGAGAGAGAGAGTTTGTGTGTATGTGTGTCTTGGTGTGCGTGTTTTTCTGTGTGTGTGTGCTTTCTGTGTGTGTGTTAGTTTTTTCTGTGTGTGGTTCTGTGTGTGTGTGTGTGTGTGTTAAATAAAACAAATTGTTTATTTAATCTAATCACATACACCCACCCCCACACACACATCGATCCTGAGGTTCAACAGAGGATTCCTGCGAGTCAGGCTTATGATGGCGCTCAGTTGTAAGCCACTAATGAGACTAGCGCTGTCTTCTCCTTTTCCTCTTCCACACGCCCACTTCAGAGACATGACCACGCACCTCACGAAATAACTGAAAATGTGCAGACAATTTTTTTTTACAATCATAATCATGTCTTCGATGTGGTTTATGTCATCTATGCGTTTTGTTTGTTACATGTATGATATAACCATGCATTGAACAACCAAGAGTTAGGTATTTAGCAGCCCTGAAGCATGTCCTTCAATGTAATACAAACAGTAGTCTAACCTTGATTTATGATAAACTATTACAACGTGTCCATTCAGATTACCGCTACGCGCGGGCAAAGCAACTTCATAATAAGCTCATCTTGCAGAGTATTATACAAAGACATTGAGTATGCAGCATCTTAATTGACATGCTGCTCACACTGCAAATTAACACAAGTGTTCCTCTACATGCACAGGTGTGGAATGTTACAAACACCGATGTATATTAACGAAGCAAAACAAAATTCCAACTCTATACTTGTAAATATCTCAAGTGTCACAACAATGATCTTATAGAAAATATGATCCGTTAGTGATCGAAACAGGCTCATCTAGACTTCGAATGACAGCACATGCTGCCAGGCTTGTCTGGAGGCGCTGAGAGGAGAAGGAATCAGAGCGACGTCACCCATGTCAAGGTGATGTCTGCGCCGGCCAGGTGATGTCTGCAGTGCACCGGCCAGGTGATGTCTGCAGTGCCTCAGCAGGTGATGTCTGCAGTGCACCGGCCAGGTGATGTCTGCAGTGCCTCAGCAGGTGATGTCTGCAGTGCACCGGCCAGGTGATGTCTGCGCCGGCCAGGTGATGTCTGCAGTGCATCAGCAGGTGATGTCTGCAGTGCATCAGCAGGTGATGTCTGCAGTGCCTCAGCAGGTGTGGGCCAGTGGGTGGACCTCCTTCACACCAGACACGGGCCTCTGGGTGGTAAACGCTCGTATGCCGTCAGTGTGTCCCCTCAGGCGCGGCAGAATGCTAAATACCCCCCTGGCAGCTAATGTTACATTATCACTGGTGAAGTCCGCCCGGGAGCAGAGCTGGAACACTAGCGACAGGTATTTTGTTTGGAATGTTTTGTGGAGAGCCTGGTAGCATGTTAGCGTCTCTATTTTCTACCGGGCCGGTGCAGAGTCTACCGTTATAACAGAACTATTCTAACCAGCTTCTCAGTACGTGTGTCAGAAACGGGACTGGTCCGCCCCAACGAGTCCCAGTATGAGTTCTTTCACTGTGACCTGTACCAGTCTGCTGACCATTATGATGATGAAGATGAATACTACTGTACTGGTTGGACTGGACCCTGTATCCTAGTGCTTGTGTCCTCGTGCATTTATTGCCCTCTGTTCATTGGCCAGCACGGCTTGATAACCGTGCTGCACTCGTAGACTGAGTGTGTGTACTTGTTCTGATATCAGCATCGTTTGATTTCTCTGTTCTCTAAGAGTATGAATCACAATAAAGGGACCTGGATTATTCTGTGCCATTGAGTCGTTCTTTCCTGCTTGTATATTATTAGTAATGCACCATGACGGTACCACAGCAGAGCTGATAATGTGATACATGCCTGGGCCTGCACTCTTGAAAGATTCAGTTCACATAATAATGATACACACATTTCGGTTTTGGCAACAACATTTGACAATAAGAGTAGCGATCCCAAGTGTTTAAGTTTTAATGGTGTTTTCGTATTTTAATAATGTCACATGGAAATTATGGTTTTATATGAGGTTCTGCACCAGCATGGGTGTCAAACAACCATGAAGCTCTTATGACGCTCTCTATGAAGAACAATGAAGCTCTAATGATGGTCTAATGAAGCTCTCTATGAAGAACCATGAAGCTCTTATGAGGCTCTCTATGAAGAACCATGAAGCTCTAATGAAGCTCTCTATGAAGAACAATGAAGCTCTAATGATGGTCTAATGAAGCTCTCTATGAAGAACCATGAAGCTCTTATGAGGCTCTCTATGAAGAACCATGAAGCTCTAATGAAGCTCTCTATGAAGAACAATGAAGCTCTAATGATGGTCTAATGAAGCTCTCTATGAAGAACCATGAAGCGCTTATGAGGCTCTCTATGAAGAACCATGAAGCTCTTATGAAGCTCTTATGAAGCTCTCTATGAAGAACCATGAAGCTCTTATGAAGCGCTTATGAGGCTCTCTATGAAGAACCATGAAGCTCTAATGAAGCTCTCTATGAAGAACCATGAAGCTCTAATGATGGTCTAATTAAGATCTCTATGAAGAACCATGAAGCTCTTATGACGCTCTCTATGAAGAACAATGAAGCTCTAATGATGGTCTTATGAGGCTCTCTATGAAGAACCATGAAGCTCTAATGAAGCTCTCTATGAAGAACCATGAAGCTCTAATGATGGTCTAATTAAGATCTCTATGAAGAACCATGAAGCTCTTATGAAGCTCTCTATGAAGAACCATGAAGCTTTCTATGAAGAACAATGAAGCTCTAATTAAGCTCTAATGAAGCTCTCTATGAAGAACCATGAAGCTCTAATGAAGCTCTCTATGAAGAACCATGAAGGTCTAATGAAGCTCCTTCCATGAAAGCCCCCTGAACACTGCTGTGGGTCACCAGACTGGACCAGAACTACGGGTGAGTCACTACAACCACGGCCTACTGCAGGCACTCATCTTTGCACTAGTTCACGTTTCAGATATTGTGAACACATAATTTGCCACAACATTACCTGATGATGAGGTGTTATCACTGTATTTGTTTCGGACAGAGTGCATCTCAGACAAGAGGGGGGCTGAACAGACAGCTCATCTGTCTAGTCTAAGCCCTGAGCAATTTAAACAGGCATATATGCATAGCCATAAATGTCTCCTTTTTAAATGAGTATTATTGGCCATTTATTCGGATCAAGGAATA
Organism: Lota lota; assembly: GCA_026745465.1. Lineage (NCBI taxonomy): Eukaryota > Metazoa > Chordata > Actinopteri > Gadiformes > Lotidae > Lota > Lota lota. The sequence continues at coordinate 1,002,891 of JACYXH010000426.1, read as the reverse complement.
ATATATGAATTCTGTCTTTGAGCATTGCTGATTATATTCTAGCTACAGAACACCCAAGAGGTAATGTAACATGTAATGTGAAGGTAACAGGTAGTGTAAAGGTAACAGGTAGTGTGAAGGTAACAGGTAGTGTGAAGGTAATGTAAAGGTAACAGGTAGTGTGAAGGTAACAGGTAGTGTGAAGGTAACAGGTAGTGTAACGGTAATGTAAAGGTAACATGTAATGTGAAGGTAACGGGTAATGGTAACAGGTAGTGTAAAGGTAATGTAAAGGTAACAGGTAATGTAAAGGTAACAGGTAGTGTGAAGGTAACAGGTAATGTAAAGGTAACAGGTAATGTAAAGGTAACAGGTAATGTAAAGGTAACATGTAATGTGAAGGTAACAGGTA
>JACYXH010000426.1:985000-1000000 GCA_026745465.1 Lota lota | reverse complement strand
CCTCGTGGTCCGCGGTAATAAAGCTTATTTATGATTATTGACGCAAGAGCTCCACCTGCGGTTGACTTCGTGTCATTACAGCACCGGGCATGAGTAAAAGTCGTGTAATTTCGTCTCTTCGCCGATAGGGTGCAGTCGACGTCGACAAGTTGTCTGCAGGCAAAGATGGCGGTGCGGAAGAAAGACGGCGGTCCGAATGTAAAATATTTTGAAGCGTCTGATACCGTTTCACAATTTGATAATGTCCGCGTGTGGTTGGGGAAGAATTACAAAAAGGTATTGCCTGGATTTCTTGCATTTACAGCTAATAAACGCATACTTGTGCAACTGAAATGCATGTTGTAACCTTTTCGGTAGAAGGAGTGACAAAGAGAGGAGGGGGGGTGTGAGATGGGTTGCAGAATAGCCAGCTGTTTTATCCACATGCGCCGGAATACAAAAGGATGCTGAGGCCACGTCTGCAATAGATGCGGTCGTGAATGGCACTATCGCTCCGTAGGGTTATTCAGTAAGCCTCTGGCTAACGCTAGACTCTCTATGGCATGGGATTGTGGTTATTTGCAAAATGGAGAAAATGAGCCTTCAAGCTTGCTATGCTGCTAGCCTCTCTGCTAGCAGGGGATCGGGTGTTCAGCATCGCAGCGCGAGCGCCCTTGCTCAAATCCAGATGTGGCGTTTAGTGGCGCGCTTCTCCGTACCTAGCCACGGCCCTTTTTCCAAATAAAAGTTATATTGTTGAAGTTATTTCATACGGCATTCGTTATTAATCGATTCCCACAAAGCGCGAATGCCATTATTATATCGTTATTACCTTATTTATGACCATGAAATCCTGTACGGTGATTACCATTACAATCGGTCCAAACATGATTCACAAACCAAGTGTGATTACTGACGTAGGCTTCATCACGGTTACGCACAGTGCGTTGTAAACACAAACACGTTGTTTGCAGTCGTAACGTTACGCCTTCCACCGTTCGGCCCTGTGTCCTCCTCAGTACATCCAAGCAGAACCCCCGACCAACAAGTCCCTGTCCAGCCTGGTAGTCCAGCTGCTGCAGTTCCAGGAGGAGGTTTTTGGGAAACATGTCAGCAACCCTCCACTCACAAAGTTGCCAGTGAGTCTTGTCTTCATTTCCCTTACACTACCCCCTGCTGCATTTTGAGAAACCCTTTCTCTCTGTCTGTCTCTGTCGGTGTCCCTCTTTCTCTCTCGCTGTCCCTCTCTCTATCTCCTTTTGTGTGTGTATCTCTCTCTCCCTCCCCCTCTCTCTCTTTCAATGTGTTTGTGTCTATTTCTGTCTCTCTCTCTCCCCCTCTCCCCGGTTCTGTGTGTGTGTGTGTGTGTGTGTGTGTGTGTGTGTGTGTGTCTCTCTCTCTCCCCCATGTGTGTGTTTCTCTCTGTAATTTGATTTTGATTCTATTATTTATTATTAATAACTCCCCTCCTGATGCCTTGTTACTGCTTGCTTCCAGATGAAGTGTTTTGTGGATTTTAAATCTGGAGGATCTCTCTGTCATATTCTGGCTGCTGCTTACAAGTTCAAGAGTGACCAAGGATGGTAAGAGCTTCATTCCAGCTGTTCTAACATAACAAACATGTTTTATCCACACCGTCCATGTGCTCCTAGCATGGCCAGTGGGAGTTCATATGGGGGTATTGCCTGTTTGAAACGAAGGGTTTCCATTGTCTTTGCTCGTAAGCTGTGGGATGGCTGGGTGTGTGCGTCTGGCTGTGTGGTCGTTTCGTGTGTAACTCCAGTCCAACTTCCTGTTAGGCGCAGGTTTGACTTCCAGAACCCCTCGAGGATGGACCGAAATGTGGAGATGTTCATGACCATAGAGAAGTCCCTAGTACAGGTGAGATTCATCCATTCATTCAGTTATTTACTAGACTTAAGTTACTAGACTGTGACTGCGTGTCTATGAAGAGTTACTAGACTCACTGAAGAGTTACTAGACTCACTGAAGAGTTACTAGACTCGCTGTGTGTCTGAGGAGTTACTACACTCACTGAAGAGTTACTACACTCACTGTGTGTCTATGAAGAGTTACTACACTCACTGAAGAGTTATTACACTGTGACTGTGTGTCTATGAAGAGTTACTACACTCACTGTGTGTCTATGAAGAGGTACTACACTCACTGTGTGTCTATGAAGAGGTACTTGACTCTACCTGCTGTATCTTGACTCTACCTGCTGTATCTTGACTCTATCTGTTGTATCTTTGGCAGAACAACTGTCTGAGCAGACCAGTCATCTACCTGAGCTCCGACATCGACCCCAAGCTGCTGGGGAAGTTGAAGGACATAATCAAGAGACACCAGGTACTCCAACCATCTGGTCCTTCTACTGGCCTTCTCATCTGGCGGCCATCTTGGTTATCAACGAGCTGGGGGGGGGCAAAATCCTCGTTAAGTTTCCGCGCCCAGCTACTGTGTAGAACCAAGATGGCCGCTGTGAAAGCGTTTCAGAATGTGTCTAGTCTGCGACGGGTTGTGGAAGATGTGTTATGATGCTTGGCTGTGTCTCCTGCAGGGGCTCCGTGACTGAAGACAAGTCCTCCTGCTCCCACCTGGTGGTCCCCATCCCCACCAGCCTGGAAGAGGGTGAGCCAGGCACCCATGCAGTGCTGGACACCTAGTCCAGTGGCCCTCTATAATCACACCTAGTCCAGTGGCCCTCTATAATCACACCTAGTCCAGTGGCCCTCTATAATCACACCTAGTCCAGTGGCCCTCTATAATCACACCTAGTCCAGTGGCCCTCTATAATCACACCTAGTCCAGTGGCCCTCTATAATCACACCTAGTCCAGTGGACCTCTATAATCACACCTAGTCCAGTGGTCCTCTATAATCACACCTAGTCCAGTGGCCCTCTATAATCACACCTAGTCCAGTGGACCTCTATAATCACACCTAGTCCAGTGGTCCTATAATCACACCTAGTCCAGTGGCCCTCTATAATCACACCTAGTCCAGTGGCCCTCTATAATCACACCTAGTCCAGTGGACCTCTATAATCACACCTAGTCCAGTGGCCCTCTATAATCACACCTAGTCCAGTGGCCCTCTATAATCACACCTAGTCCAGTGGCCCTCTATAATCACACCTAGTCCAGTGGACCTCTATAATCACACCTAGTCCAGTGGACCTCTATAATCACACCTAGTCCAGTGGACCTCTATAATCACACCTAGTCCAGTGGCCCTCTATAATCACACCTAGTCCAGTGGACCTCTATAATCACACCTAGTCCAGTGGCCCTCTATAATCACACCTAGTCCAGTGGCCCTCTATAATCACACCTAGTCCAGTGGCCCTCTATAATCACACCTAGTCCAGTGGCCCTCTATAATCACACCTAGTCCAGTGGCCCTCTATAATCACACCTAGTCCAGTGGACCTCTATAATCACACCTAGTCCAGTGGTCCTCTATAATCACACCTAGTCCAGTGGACCTCTATAATCACACCTAGTCCAGTGGCCCTCTATAATCACACCTAGTCCAGTGGCCCTCTATAATCACACCTAGTCCAGTAGCCCTCTATAATCACACCTAGTCCAGTGGCCCTCTATAATCACACCTAGTCCAGTGGCCCTCTATAATCACACCTAGTCCAGTGGCCCTCTATAATCACACCTAGTCCAGTGGCCCTCTATAATCACACCTAGTCCAGTGGCCCTCTATAATCACACCTAGTCCAGTGGCCCTCTATAATCACACCTAGTCCAGTGGCCCTCTATAATCACACCTAGTCCAGTGGACCTCTATAATCACACCTAGTCCAGTGGACCTCTATAATCACACCTAGTCCAGTGGACCTCTATAATCACACCTAGTCCAGTGGCCCTCTATAATCACACCTAGTCCAGTGGCCCTCTATAATCACACCTAGTCCAGTGGACCTCTATAATCACACCTAGTCCAGTGGACCTCTATAATCACACCTAGTCCAGTGGACCTCTATAATCACACCTAGTCCAGTGGCCCTCTATAATCACACCTAGTCCAGTGGCCCTCTATAATCACACCTAGTCCAGTGGCCCTCTATAATCACACCTAGTCCAGTGGCCCTCTATAATCACACCTAGCAGTGCTGGACATTTCTGGTCCTCTAGAATCATTAGGCAGGCAGTTTGTATATACAGGACAAATATAACACCTTTTAAAAAAGGAACGGTTTACAAAAATAGATCATGAAATAGCTATAGCTTATAGCGTGTGTCCCGGTGTGCAAATCAGGGGACTCCAAGTGGTACCCGACCCCAGGTTGAGAACCACGGTCGTAGTTACTACCCAGTACACCGTGTACTGATGAGGTGTTATTATGGCATGTGTGGTTGTGTTTGACCTGTTTCCTGTGTGTGTGTGTGTGTGTGTGTCCCAGAGGAGTGGGTGCGTCCTGTGATGAAGAGAGATAAGCAGGTGCTCCTTCACTGGGGGTACTTTCCAGACAGGTTGGTGTCACGCTGCTTCAGAAAACACACGCTACATTCTGTCCTTTAGCGTTCAGTCACCTAGGTCCATCACCGGGTTGGCATTCAGTTATGTACAAAAGGGCGCCTCAATCAGAAATCCAGTTTTCTTTCATATTGATATTGTTGGGGCTGCAGTCTCACCTTGATGAGACCTTTACGTCATCAGACATTATTATTAAACAGGAAGTGGTTTGGCCACCCTAACCACAATGGGTGTAAGACCGTCCAGGCGTGGGTCAATATATGATATGACCTCTATCTCTCGGTTCTCTGCTGTTCCTGACCTCTATCTCTCGGTTCTCTGCTGTTCCTGACCTCTAGCTCTCGGTTCTCTGCTGTTCCTGACCTCTAGCTCTCGGTTCTCTGCTGTTCCTGACCTCTATCTCTCGGTTCTTTGTTGTTCCTGACCTCTATCTCTCGGTTCTTTGCTGTTCCTGACCTCTATCTCTCGGTTCTCTGCTGTTCCTGACCTCTATCTCTCGGTTCTCTGCTGTTCCTGACCTCTATCTCTCGGTTCTTTGTTGTTCCTGACCTCTATCTCTCGGTGCTTTGTTGTTTCTGACCTCTATCTCTCGGTTCTCTGCTGTTCCTGACCTCTAGCTCTCGGTTCTCTGCTGTTCCTGACCTCTATCTCTCGGTTCTCTGCTGTTCCTGACCTCTATCTCTCGGTTCTCTGCTGTTCCTGACCTCTATCTCTCGGTTCTCTGCTGTTCCTGACCTCTATCTCTCGGTTCTCTGTTGTTCCTGACCTCTATCTCTCGGTTCTCTGCTGTTCCTGACCTCTATCTCTCGGTTCTTTACTGTTCCTGACCTCTATCTCTCGGTTCTCTGCTGTTCCTGACCTCTATCTCTCGGTTCTCTGCTGTTCCTGACCTCTATCTCTCGGTTCTCTGCTGTTCCTGACCTCTATCTCTCGGTTAGTTACGACACCTGGATCTCTGCAAGTGAGGTGGAGGCTGCTGTGGAGGATCCTCCAACTCCTGAGAAACCCAAAAAGGTAATTCGCAACTTTTCCTTTTCATATTTATCTTAATGCCACCAGAGTGTACCCGCAGAATTTGAATTTACTGCCATATTCAAGAGCACTGTGACAGTTGTTGATAAGCAAACCGGAAAACTGAATGCCTTAAATGTTCTTAAACCACATCATTGCTAACAAGCGCGCTTCAGACATCTTCACAAGAGCCTCACCATGATTGACTGATTGTAAATGAGTACGGTAGCACACTTAACAGAGTTCACGCAAAATGGGTAAACATCCCTTTTGAGCTCTGCTGAGTGTGATGGGATTTCTCTCCACTGCCTCTGTAATAAATGTATTTGATATAAATCAGCGTATTTAGTAGCTGGGATCAGTAAAATATGCTGAGACCAGGTATGGATGTAACGGTGTGGATGGATGTAACGGTTCAGGTGAATCACGGTTCGGTTCGTGGTTTTTGATCGCAGTTTTCGGTTTGGTTTCGCTACTATTGATTCATATATATTTTACCTTTATAAACCTAAGGTAGGCTATTTAGGAGGTAGGAGGTAGGAGTATACTATTGTGTAGCTCTTCTTTAAAAAACATTTGAAGAAACGTTGACCACTAGACCTGGGCAGTGTGATCTGAAAATCCTCCGATCAGTTAAACCGTGTCACGCAGGCTCAGGACGTTTGACGAGGGAAGACGGCATCTTTACTCTGACCACCACTGCATGTAAACGTTTGACTTTAATCGCTGAAAATAAGAACTTTATATCGTAACGTTCACTCGTTTGTTGCTGTTAATGCTATAAACGTAGCCGGTGTGTTGGTGATGTCCTGGTAGGTCGACTAGGTTAGTTAGTTGCTTAGGTCTATCCCCAACCAGGTCTATCCCCCACCAGGTCTATCCCCCACCAGGTCTATCCCCCACCAGGTCTATCCCCACCAGGTCTATCCCCCACCAGGTCTATCCCCCACCAGGTCTATCCCCCACCAGGTCTATCCCAACCAGGTCTATCCCCCACCAGGTCTATCCCCCACCAGGTCTATCCCCACCAGGTCTAGCCCCACCAGGTCTATCCCCACCAGGTCTAGCCCCCACCAGGTCTAGCCCCTCTGGTCAGAAGTACATTTGGATGGTGTTGCCATACGTGGCTCACCTGTGGTCAGGGACTCACCTGTGGTCCGGGGGTCACCTGTGGTCCGGGGCTCACCTGTGGTCAGGGACTCACCTGTGGTCAGGGACTCACCTGTGGTCCGGGGCTCACCTGTGGTCCGGGGGTCACCTGTGGTCCGGGGCTCACCTGTGGTCCGGGGCTCACCTGTGGTCCGGGGCTCACCTGTGGTCCGGGGCCCCCCTGTGGTCCGGGACCCCCCTGTGGTCCGGGGCTCACCTGTGGTCCGGGGCTCACCTGTGGTCCGGGGCTCACCTGTGGTCCGGGGCCCCCCTGTGGTCCGGGGCTCACCTGTGGTCCGGGGCTCACCTGTGGTCCGGGGCTCACCTGTGGTCCGGGGCTCACCTGTGGTCCGGGGCCCCCCTGTGGTCCGGGGCCCCCCTGTGGTCCGGGGCTCACCTGTGGTCCGGGGCCCCCCTGTGGTCCGGGACCCCCCTGTGGTCCGGGGCTCACCTGTGGTCCGGGGCTCACCTGTGGTCCGGGGCCCCCCTGTGGTCTGGCAGGTGCACGGCAGGTGGATCCTGGACCTGGACCAGTACAACGAGTGGATGAACGAGGAGGACTACGAGGTGGGGGAGGCGGGTCCCAGGAGGAAGCGCATCTCGGCCAAGACCCTGACGGACGAGGTCACCACGCCCGACGAGAGGCGGGACAAGAAGCCGGCTGGCGCCAAGAAGAGGAAGCGCTCGCCGTCGCCGTCGCCGACGCCCCCCCCCCCGGAGAGCAAGAAGAAGAACACCAAGAAGGGGTGCGTGTGTGCGTGTGTGCGTGTGTGTGTGTGAGTGTGTGTCTATGTGTGTGTGTGTGTCTGTGCCATTCATGTCAAGTTGTGCTAAAATTGCTGTGAATGCAAAATTGTATTCAAGTGACACAAGTTTGTGTGTGTATACGTGTGTGTGTGTGTGTGCGCGTGTGTGCGTGTGTATGTGTGCGTGTGTGCGTGTGTGCGTGTGCGTGCGCGTGTGCGTGTGTGTGTGTGTGTGTGCGTGTGTGTGTGTGTATGTGTGTGTGCGTGTGTGCGTGTGTATGTGTGCGTGCGTGTGCGTGTGCGTGTGTGTGTGTGACAGTCCGACCACCCCGTACATCAAGTCCAAGCGAGGTCAGCGTGAGGAGGAGCAGGAGGACCTCACCAAGGACCCGGACGAGGCCTCGCCCACCCCCGCTGCAGAGGAGGGGAACCCAGCCAAGACCAGTAGGGGCAACCTGTCCTGTCTCACCCTCACCCTCACACTAACCCTCACCCTCACCCTCACCCTCACACTAACCCTCACACTAACCCTAACCCTTACCCTCACCCTCACCCTAACCCTCACCCTAACCCTAACCCTTACCCTCACACTAACCCTAACCCTCACCCTCACACTAACCCTAACCCTTACCCTCACACTAACCCTCACCCTAACTCTAACCCTTACCCTCACACTAACCCTCACCCTAACCCTTACCCTTACCCTCACACTAACCCTAACCCTTACCCTCACCCTCACACTAACCCTAACCCTTACCCTCACACTAACCCTAACCCTTACCCTCACCCTTACCCTCACACTAACCCTAACCCTTACCCTCACACTAACCCTCACCCTAACTCTAACCCTTACCCTCACACTAACCCTCACCCTAACCCTAACCCTTACCCTCACACTAACCCTAACCCTCACCCTAACCCTCACCCTAACCCTTACCCTCACCCTCACACTAACCCTAACCCTCACCCTCACACTAACCCTCACCCTCACACTAACCCTAACCCTTACCCTCACACTAACCCTAACCCTTACCCTCACACTAACCCTCACCCTAACCCTAACCCTTACCCTCACACTAACCCTAACCCTCACCCTAACCCTTACCCTCACACTAACCCTAACCCTTACCCTCACACTAACCCTCACCCTAACCCTAACCCTTACCCTCACACTAACCCTAACCCTCACCCTAACCCTTACCCTCACACTAACCCTAACCCTTACCCTCACACTAACCCTCACCCTAACCCTAACCCTTACCCTCACACTAACCCTCACCCTCACACTAACCCTTACCCTAACCCTTACCCTCACACTAACCCTAACCCTTACCCTCACACTAACCCTCACCCTAACCCTCACACTCACCCTTACACTAACCCTTACCCTCATCCCTCCTCCTCCCCCTCACGGGGGACAGAAAGCCAGTCTCTAAGGAGACTGGAGGCTTACAGCAGTATCTGGTCCAAGTGGTCAGGTAGTACCTCGTTTTGACCGCTTCTTCTCCTAATGATGCTTTGTTCTCTGCAGATAACGCAAAGAAAGACCCCGATTCTACCCCAGTGAAGGGAGGGACAGACAACGGTGAGTTTCCTGAACCTGGGTTTACATCACCAGTAGCACTGCAGTCAGTGTCTCCTGAAGCCTGGTTCACCAGTAGCACTGCAGTCAGTGTCTCCTGAAGCCTGGTTCACCAGTAGCACTGCAGTCAGTGTCTCCTGAAGCCTGGTTCACCAGTAGCACTGCAGTCAGTGTCTCCTGAAGCCTGGTTCACCAGTAGCACTGCAGTCAGTGTCTCCTGAAGCCTGGTTCACCAGTAGCACTGCAGTCAGTGTCTCCTGAAGCCTGGTTCACCAGTAGCACTGCAGTCAGTGTCTCCTGAAGCCTGGTTCACCAGTAGCACTGCAGTCAGTGTCTCCTGAAGCCTGGTTCACCAGTAGCACTGCAGTCAGTGTCTCCTGAAGCCTGGTTCACCAGTAGCACTGCAGTCAGTGTCTCCTGAAGCCTGGTTCACCAGTAGCACTGCAGTCAGTGTCTCCTGAAGCCTGGTTCACCAGTAGCACTGCAGTCAGTGTCTCCTGAAGCCTGGTTAGCGTGATTAGCGTGGTTAGCCTCCTGAAGCCTGGTTAGCATGATTAGCGTGGTTAGCCTCCTGAAGCCTGGTTAGCGTGGTTAGCCTCTTGAAGCCTGGTTAGCGTGATTAGCGTGGTTAGCCTCCTGAAGCCTGGTTAGCGTGGTTAGCCTCCGGAAGCCTGGTTAGCCTCCTGAAGCCTGGTTAGCCTGGTTAGCGTGGTTAGCCTCCTGAAGCCTGGTTAGCGTGGTTAGCCTCCTGAAGCCTGGTTAGCGTGATTAGCGTGGTTAGCCTCCTGAAGCCTGGTTAGCGTGGTTAGCCTCCGGAAGCCTGGTTAGCCTCCTGAAGCCTGGTTAGCCTGGTTAGCGTGGTTAGCCTCCTGAAGCCTGGTTAGCGTGGCTAGCCTTCTGAAGCCTGGTTAGCGTGGTTAGCCTCCTGAAGCCTAGTTAGCGTGGTTAGCCTCCTGAAGCCTAGTTAGCGTGGTTAGCCTCCTGAAGCCTAGTTAGCGTGGTTAGCCTCCTTAAGACGATGAGTGACCCGACGTCTTTTCTTTCTGTCCCGGTTCCCTCAGACGAGCAGGAAGACGAGTCCATGGAGACGACGGGGAAGGTAAGGTCGCGAGGAGGTGCTGCCGAGCAGGAGGTCGCCGGGACGGGCAGAGTGATGAGTGATGTGTTCTGCTCGTAGGAGGAAGCCGAGGGCTCCCCCGGTGTGAAGGGTGAGCCGGCGAAGGCGTCCGACCTCCACGAGGACAACGTCACGGAGCAGACGCACCACATCATCATCCCCAGCTACGCGGCGTGGTTCGATTACAACAGGTAGACAACCGGAGGTTACCCGTAACTGGTTCATTCCCCGTAGGAGCCTGTTGCCAGGGGCAACGCTGGCCTGTGTTTAAAGCGTTCCCGTTTCCTCTCCTCAGTGTGCACGCCATCGAGCGCAGGGCCCTGCCGGAGTTTTTTAACGGCAAGAACAAATCCAAAACGCCGGAGATGTGAGTGTTTGTCGTCACGTCTCCTCTAGTGGACAAATAGGACACTTTGTAACGCACAAAGGGTTGGTCACCTCCCCAGAGATTCCATGTCATGGTCTGACCTCTCCCCCAGATACCTGGCCTACAGGAACTTCATGATCGACACGTACCGGCTCAACCCCCAGGAGTACCTCACCTCCACCGCCTGCCGTCGCAACCTGGCCGGGGACGTGTGCGCCATCATGAGGTCAGCCTCTCCACCCGTCTCCACCTGTTCAATCAGACCTGGTGCATCTCAAACTGACCGCCTCTCCACCTGTCTCCACCCGTCTCCACCTGTCTCCACCTGTCTCCACCTGTTCAATCTGGCCTGTTGCATCTCAAACTGACCGCCTCTCCACCTGTCTCCACCCCTCTCCACCTGTCTCCACCCGTCTCCACCCGTCTCCACCTGTCTCCACCCCTCTCCACCTGTTCAATCTGACCTGGTGCATCTCAAACTGACAAGGACTTCTTTAAAGTGATGGACAACAGAAACAGAACTGTCTCCTAGTAATTAAGGTGTGCGATCCGTGTCAAAAATATACGTTCCAATCTCACATCATTTGAGTCCATCATGGCCAGCAGGGAAAATAGACTCCACCCATCCAATCAGCAGGAAGTGATGGACTCCTAGTCATCGCAGTGACCAATTGCAATGATTGCAGTGACCGGTTACCGTCCGCTCATTACGGCCTCACTGGCTAACCCTGACTGACCCTGACTAACCCTGACTGACCCTGACTAACCCTACCTGGACTTTGAGGAAGTAAAGCAGCAATTCAGACCACACCCCTTCAATCTCTCTTTCTTTCTCTTCTTCTTCTTCTTCTTCCGCTCCTTCTGAGTTGACCAGCTGACTTTGAGATGTATATTAATATATGTGTCCCTCACTGTAACGTGAGCCCTGCGTTTCCTGTTTACTGATGATGTTGTCTCTCTCTGGGGGGGGGGCCAGGGTGCATGCCTTCCTGGAGCAGTGGGGCCTCATCAACTACCAGGTGGACTCTGAGAGCCGGCCCACACCCATGGGGCCCCCACCCACCTCCCACTTCCATGTCCTGGCAGACACCCCGTCCAGCCTGGTACCCCTCCAGCCCAAGGCCCCCCAGGTACACACACACACACACACACACACACACACACACAAAACCTCACAAACACACACACAAAACCTCTCATACACACACACACAAAACCTCTCATACACACAAAACCTCTCATACACACACACACAAAACCTCACAAACACACAAAACCTCATACACACACAAAACCTCTCATACACACAAAACCTCTCATACACACACACACACACACACACAAAACCTCTCATACATACACACACACACACACTTAAAACCTCTCATACACACACACACAAAACCTCACAAACACACAAAACCTCATACACACACACACAAAACCTCTCATACACACAAAACCTCTCATACACACACACACAAAACCTCTCATACATACACACACACACACACACTTAAAACCTCTCACACACACATTAACACACACACACACACAAAACCTCTCATACACACACACACAAAACCTCACAAACACACAAAACCTCATACACACACACACAAAACCTCTCATACACACAAAACCTCACACACACACACACACACACACACACAAAACCTCTCATACATACACACACACACACACACTTAAAACCTCTCACACACACATTAACACACACACACACACACAAAACCTCTCATACACACACACACACACACACACACACTTCAAACCTCTCACACACACACACTTAAAACCTCTCACACACACACACATTAACACACACACACACACACATTAACACACACACACACAAAACCTCTCACACACACACACACACACACACAAAACCTCTCATACACACACACACACACACAAAACCTCTCATACACACACACAAAACCTCACACACACATACACACACTTAAAACCACACACACACACGTATCCGTCTCTGGTCTTATGTGTCCCTCTCTGGTCTTATGTGTCCCTCTCTGGTCTTATGTGTCCCTCTCTGGTCCTGTGTGTCCCTCTCTGGACGTCCAGCCACCTGCCACCCAGCAGATGCTGTCCTTCCCAGATAAGGTGAAGGACAAGCCAGCGGACCTGCAGAACTTTGGCCTGCGCACGGACATGTACAGCAAAAAGAGCAGCTCAGTCAAGGTACCAAAGTTCCCACCATGGAAAATGAGAATGGAAAACAGCGTTTTTATGCCCCTGCTGAATCCATGTGCTTCATGTTGTTGCAGAGTAAGACGTCCGCCAGCTCCATGAGAGACTGGACAGAACAGGAGACCCTCCTTCTTCTAGAGGTAACCAAGAGTGACCGCCACCAGGCTGAATTTACCCCCGGAGACCAAGAGCTAGTCTTTACACTCATGGGGCTGAAGCATTTACCCCCTGAGACCAAGAACTAGTCTTAACACTCATGGAGCCAGGACAAGCTCCCTGTCTATTAAAAACCTTATCAGCTGTTCTGCTTTGGTTTTATATCCCACATTTACATATGTTCATATCATCTGGAAAACATTTCAACTGTTCTTGTAATGGCGTCCACGTCGCTGCTGTTCCAAACGAAACAAATCGATATCTCCCCGCTGCCTCGCTGTCTCTCTTTGTTTGGGATTCAACACACACCACGCCATTAATTGCTGTCTCCGCCTTGTACCACAGCCCTCCTCCTCCACCTCCACCACCACCTCCATCCTCCATCATTCCTCTCCCATTTGCAACACCCTTTTCTATTGCTTCATTCTAGACCCATCTATCCATCTTTTCCTGCTTCCTTTCTCTTTCTTTATGTCTTTTTCTGTGCGTAGGGCGAGATGAGATGCAGGTCACGCAGACTCGTGTGTGTGTGTGTGTGTCTGTGAGTGTGTGTCTGTTTGTGTGCGTGTGCATGTGCGTGTGTGCGCATGTGTAGGGCAAGATGAGATGCAGGTTTAGGTTTAGCTCTGGTGCAGAAAAGGATCCAGGTTATCCTTCCACGTGTGGAGGAGGAGGAGCAGACTAACCTCTCCCTGGGGGGTGTGGAGGAGGAGCAGACTAACCTCTCCCTGGGGGGTGTGGAGGAGGAGCAGACTAACCTCTCCCTGGGGGGTGTGGAGGAGGAGGAGCAGACTAACCTCTCTCTGGGGGGTGTGGAGGAGGAGGAGCAGACTAACCTCTCTCTGGGGGGTGTGGAGGAGGAGGAGCAGACTAACCTCTCCCTGGGGGGTGTGGAGGAGGAGGAGCAGACTAACCTCTCTCTGGGGGGGGGTGGAGGAGGAGGAGCAGACTAACCTCTCTCTGGGGGGTGTGGAGGAGGAGCAGACTAACCTCTCTCTGGGGGGGTGTGGAGGAGGAGGAGCAGACTAACCTCTCCTGGGGGGGGGGTGGAGGAGGAGGAGCAGACTAACCTCTCTCTGGGGGGTGTGGAGGAGGAGCAGACTAACCTCTCTCTGGGGGGGGTGGAGGAGGAGGAGCAGACTAACCTCTCTTGGGGGGGTGGAGGAGGAGGAGGAGGAGCAGACTAACCTCTCTCTGGGGGGTGTGGAGGAGGAGGAGCAGACTAACCTCTCCTGGGGGGGGGTGGAGGAGGAGGAGCAGACTAACCTCTCTCTGGGGGGTGTGGAGGAGGAGGAGCAGACTAACCTCTCCTGGGGGGGGGGTGGAGGAGGAGGAGCAGACTAACCTCTCTCTGGGGGGTGTGGAGGAGGAGGAGCAGACTAACCTCTCCTGGGGGGGGGTGGAGGAGGAGGAGCAGACTAACCTCTCTCTGGGGGGGGGGGGTGGAGGAGGAGGAGCAGACTAACCTCTCTCTGGGGGGGTCCTTAGGGTCTGGAGATGTACAAGGACGACTGGAACAAGGTGTCGGAGCACGTGGGGAGCCGCACGCAGGACGAGTGCATCCTCCACTTCCTGCGGCTGCCCATCGAGGACCCCTACCTGGAGGACAGCTCCTCCACCCTGGGGCCCCTGGCCTACCAGCCCGTGCCCTTCAGCCAGGCAGGCAACCCCGTCATGAGCACCGTGGCCTTCCTGGCCTCGGTGGTGGACCCCCGCGTGGCCTCGGCCGCCGCCAAGTCCGCCCTGGGTGAGAGACGGAGCTCTCATCTGACCTCAGACCAGACTTCATCTGACCTCAGACCAGACTTCATCTGACCTCAGACCAGACTTCATCTGACCTCAGACCAGACCTCATCTGACCTCAGACCAGACTTCATCTGACCTCAGACCAGACCTCATCTGACCTCAGACCAGACTTCATCTGACCTCAGACCAGACCTCATCTGACCTCAGACCAGACTTCATCTGACCTCAGACCAGACTTCATCTGACCTCAGACCAGACCTTCATCTGACCTCAGACCAGACTTCATCTGACCTCAGACCAGACCTCATCTGACCTCAGACCAGACTTCATCTGACCTCAGACCAGACTTCATCTGACCTCAGACCAGACCTCATCTGACCTCAGACCAGACTTCATCTGACCTCAGACAGACTCATCTGACCTCA